>JANHGB010028843.1:0-22385 GCA_026283785.1 Coracopsis vasa | reverse complement strand
AAAGCCGCCGGCTCGCACCCGGTTCCCGCCTTCCCCCGGCCCCGGCTGCGCCCTGGGAGACGGCGGTGCCCGGGCCTTACTCTGTAGTATTTATCTTGTATTTTAAGCGGCTTGGAGCCCGTTCGTGCCGCGCTGACCTGCGGCCGTTTCGGCTGGGAGCATTAAAAATGGCCGCAGCAAAAAGGCGATGAGGCTCGCGCTCTTTCATGAAAGGAAGATCTGTCGGTAAATCACCAGACTTCCACAGTTTATCATCAGCGCTGCATATACTCATTCATTTCCCTGCCAGGTAGCTGCTGAGCAGTTTTTACTTCTGACAGGCTGTTACTCCAACCCCTCAAAGTAGACCCAAGCATAACGCTCTGAGAAGCCTGAGCCCATGTGGGTCCTGCCTTGGCGGAGCGGTTTGGTTGCTTGAAGCATCGGTACTCCTTGACAGACACTGTTTCCGCCATCTGAACAGCAGCTTCCATGTACTACGCTGGCACAAACCATTTCATGAGCAAAAATGGTCCAAATTCCCCAAGACAAAGACTTTATTCCTGAAGCCAAAGGGTCACTGGCAGCATTTGGCCTCGCTGGAGTGAAAGCGAGAGCAAGGTGCAATCTCCACAGCCCTGTGAGGTTTGCAGGTACCAGGCACAGGTTCAACATGACTGTAATTAAATGCCCACTGTCTCAAAAGTGTACGTAATGGATGGCTTCAATGGCCTTTTTCTCCCATACTAGCACTGGCTTTCTAATCTGAAAGATCTCATTATCTGATGATAGTAAAGTAGGGAGTTGGTTTTTTTTAATCTGCCTGCATGGTGCCTCTTTGTGTAAGCCTAATTCCACTTTACAAAGCAAATACAAAGGTAAAAAATAGTATCTTCTGATAAGAACAGCTGCTTTTCTAAATGATAGCCAAGTAGGATTTGCACAGACCAGGATTTTGTTTGCATTGGAAGTGCTTTAGTTTCTGATCTGGAGAACAATGAAAGAAGTAGCAAGATTCAGAAGCATCCTTTATTAAGGGAATGTTCCTCATGAGCCAGTGAAGCTCCAAGTAAAATTTCACAGGATTTATTCTTTTGTGGCAGTGTTACAGAAGGAGATAAAGTATGCTGCGGATAGTGGCAAGAAGCATTGTGCAAGTATTTAGGTTTATAGAGGAGGCCTGGGAAGTTGACTGGTAATTTTTATTCCAAAACATCAAGTAATTGGGCATTATAAATACACTCCAGCAAATCTTCTGACAAATAGTAAGTGCCTTCCTCTTCAAAAGGAAGTTGTGGCCTTAACATGTGGTTGTGCCATGTAGCCTGCCCCTAGGCTTTCAGGGGGCAGGAGGTGCTAAAGGAGCCAGAAAAAATGGACTTTGGACAGGCCAAATCACCAAGAGCTCTGAAAAGCCACAGACCTCAGGGCCTGACGCTGATCCTGCATCCCTCATTGTGAAGTGGGAGACACATACAAATGGACGCACTAAAACTGGCAAAAAGCCCTAAAAGTAACATTCAAGATGGGCAATGTTTCAGCACAGGACAACACTTCTCTCTATAAAAGGAGCACAGCAGTAATTATGATCAAATTGTGATCCATGTTCCTTAGAATTTTTATGACCTATTGGAAAATTTCCTACGAATATTCAAGAGGGAATTTTTATACTGGAAAATGTCTGAGGATCTTCCTAATCTCTGTATATAATTACTGTGACTGATAAGGCAGTGAGGAACAGCAGTGCATACCTAGTCTCCCGTGTGTCCTACTGAAAGCATGTCTGGAGTGAAGATTTGTATCCGAACCACAATAATTTATAGGCCATAAAAATCTGCGTCTTCAGTGTAAAGTCAGCCCTGTGTATGGGTGGGAGCCTCAGCATGAGATGCTTCTGCAGTGAGAGAAAAAGCAGAGCTGGGAGAGGAGCAGGCTTCTCCTCTGACAACATCCTCCTTTCCTTGTATTTATAGAGATTATGTAAAATCTGGAGAGTGCAGTAGGTATGGTATTCATTTTTAAAACCGTGCTACGACCAATGACTGCAAACTGCTCAAAACATCCTTCTTCTGTTGCTACAGAAAACTGCCAAAGAGCAGTAAGAAGGAGGATAATTTAACTAATTGTTTTTTTTCTGTGCTGATTCAAACTGGAAAGTAAAAAGGACAAGGCTGAGCTTGAGAATTTGAAGATGCAAAAAAATCACAAAAAATGAAAACTGAACTGTACAAATCCTAAGAACATCAGAAATTACAAAAAAGTTAAAACCGTAAAATGAACTTTTCTGACTATCACATTCATGAATAACGGCAGCTCGAGTGAGTTATGTTGCATCAGAAGATATTTAATCTGGTTACACAGAGGACATTTGAGAGAGTTACCACTAAAAACTCCTTATGTTGCCCACATTACATGAGTCTATTAGTATCTAGCACAAAGTATGCAAGAGAAAAAACAGATTTGATTGTTAATAGACAGGTAGTATTATTGTTGCACTAAACTGTCAAAGAGATGCTAGGTAACTAGTGTGACATGGCTAATTTGCTCTAAAATCCTAACAGATTATTGGCTTAAGTATTTTTTTACCTCTGCACAGGTACTTAATTTCAGCCGGGGTGTGTTTGAGAGGCACTGGGTATCAATCTTACTTACTTAGAATGATGTAAAAAAAGAACCATCCTCCATTCCAGTAAAATTTTTACTCTGATCCACTTTGCTAGGTTTACCTGTTATAAAAATACATTTCCTCCCCCTTGCAGTGTAGAAATAGTCTAAAACTGCATCAAGTTACCAAACTTTGTACAAAGAAATAAGTGAAGTTGAGAGCAATGTTAATAAGCAATATCTTTTCCTCTACTTTGAAGAGCTTACGGTCCATCTGGTGAGCAAACACTACAGGCTTATCAGAACTCCAACTCACAGGCTGACTCAGAGGCGGTTAAGAAGCACATTCTGTAATCAGTGAAAGACTAAGCTATTTTAGAGAGAAGATCTGTGCCGTGTCAGTCTCTCTGCCCGTCCGCTGGGACAGCTACATGCCATGGGGCTCATTCTGAGCATGCCGACCCATTCCACAGCCCTGTCACTATTAAGATCGCTGGCCCTTCCCACTCCACAGCCCTGGCATGGCAGATCTCACCCAAGGCCTTCCCGGCCAACAGCAGCCCAGACCCTTGTGTGAAAGGGACTGTGCTGAACACCATCAAGAGGCGCAGGAAGAAGCCTTTGCAGAAGGAGGATGACCAGGTTCTGGGGAATGATAAGAAAGGAAGAGAAGGTGGAAGTGAGCAGTTAGCAGTTGAGCCACCAGAAGCCAAACATGCCCCTGCCTCTCTCATACCAGATGCTCTGAAGAGGGACCTTGTCTTGCACTACCCAGAGGAGTGCTCAAACAAGAGGTCACGCACCTCTTCCGTGAGCTCCCTCAACAAAGTGTACACTGCCAGGATCCCTGGCTCCAAGCCCAATGCCATCGCCAGCTCCCACAGCTCCAGCCGGAGCCTCCCACAGTTGATGAACAGAAGCGGTGTAAGTGTGTCCCCAGCCCAGCATTCTCCTGCTCCCAAATGCCAGAGTGGCCTCTCAAGAAAGCCAGGGAAGAGCAGTTGCAGCATTTTAACACTTCCACTCCAGTAAAACTGGACAAGGAGCTGCAGACAGAGAAAGCAGTAGAGAGACCAGCGCAGAAGCAGCAGAATTCCCCAAGCCCAGCATATGATGATGGTGCACTAAAACATCAGTGTGTTATCAGCATCATTCTCAGACTAAAGCCAAAACACAGCACTGCACCAGCTACTAGGAAGAAAAATAACTCTTACAGCTGGAACCAGGACCCAGACATGTCCCTATCACAGCAAAATTTAGATTTCAGATGTGTTATCAGCGTGAAGAGGGAGTAATACGTATCTGGGAATGAACTGATTTGTCTAAGGATAGGTATCTTTATTATACTCAAATCTGTGAAGAATCCAGAACAATTAGCATATTTGTGTATATTTTTAAAAAATCACAGCACTTAGGGAATGTACCTCAGAAACCAGGCCACAGGCATGAGCAGTGTTTTAGGAGTAATCTGTAGTAGTATTAGAAGTACCTTTGTGACGTTTGGGCTTCTCCCCTAAAGTGGCAAAATCTGTTTCTTCTTTTCCTCCTATCAGCAGCCAGAACAACATATGACACCTGATAATTCTGGCGAAGCATTATGCATATGGAGGACATACACCAGCCTTGGTGGTCTACACGTCTACATGTCAAATCTGAAAGAGCAAAACAAGTTAGAGAATTACTCTTTGAGAATTTCACCATCTTAGACTACAGTTCAGTGTCTGCTCTGCAACAAGATCCCAACTCGCTGATTCTTGTTTTCAAACACTGGTGCATTGCTGTATTTTAAAGGTACAGAAAAATGTATCTTGATTTTTTTTTGGAACCATAGCTCCATCATTAATTTACTCTGTTCTCCAGTCATTTTATGGTTTACATATACATTCTTCACCATGCAGGTATACTGTACCATGAATATTCACTATTCCATCTCTTTTTTTCATAACCAAACCCCAAGATTCCTTGTTATGTACTCATTTTTATATGTAGCTACTCTCCAAGTGAGTTATAAAAGCCAGGTTCTCGCTTAGCATGCACCAGCAGATCTAAAGTCAACAGAACTGTAACCACTGTGTGCAAGAAATGCCTTTAGTTCTGGTGGTTTTATAAAATTTGAGATTCCAGCAAGCCATTCTTAACCCACTCTTGTTCCAATTTGCTATCTAATGGTCTGCAAGTGCAAACTCTGGTGTAAATGTATATGCAAATGCCAAACTTTTAGCACAAACATTTCACATTTCATTCTGGTAACAGTTATCTGTAGGTTAGTAACAGAAATAATCCTTATTTTTCACTTCTGGTACAGTACAGTCAAAGACAATACAAGCAGGTGTTTTTCTGTGCTTAGTTTATCTAATGTATGTAGTATGTACGTAGAATATATATTACTTCTTCCTTCTGAGAGATGGATTTGGTTCAGAACCTTGGCATATGCTCCACTTCAGGAAGCAAAGGAAAATGGAAGAGTTATTTCCTTCAGCATCACACTAAAGCATCCCCTTTTCTTTATAATCTCTTAGCATATATAACCTTTTACTACCACTGAGTAGTAAAAGGGGAAATTTCTGAGGGGAAATGTCACGTATCTGTACTTTATATACAGCCCTTAGTGTTGCAGCAGCTTTTTCTATCAGCCAGTGGTCAAGGATAATCACAGAAGGATTGCCCATCTGTTCTTGCCATGTGGCATTCTGTCTGCAGTAAGGAGATACTGCAGTTCACAGCTTTCTGCAATTCTTTTTCTGAGGTTCTCTCATTAACTAAAAATCGTATTAATATCCTTCTGAGTTACTACATTGGAAAGTCTGGAAGACTCATGAAGGTGACCTGCTTTGGATTATTTAAGTTTGAACCAGGCACTGACCTGTTGCAAACAGCACTTGGTTTAGATGCAGAAGGAACTGGCTTTCATTCTAAGGTTTGTCCTTTTTTTTTTGTCTTACCAGTTGATGGAAAAAGACATGTGGTACCCAACAAAGGGAAATCAAAGTGGAAGAGAAGGAAAAAAGAGACTTTTTCACAAAGTGACCATGTAGATTGTGTTTGCATGTTTGCCAGTTTTTCAAAACACCAACAGGTTTTTAGCCTATATTTATTACAATGACATACCAATGCAAAGTTTTATGTAGAGATTTCTTTCACTAGTCATCTGCAGCATTTTAAATGTCTAAACTTTTACTGAGACATCACTATCGTTTGCTGTAGAAACAATAATCAGAAAGGAAACAAGCTTTTTAAAGAAAATTTCAAAACTCTTTGATTTTGCCTAACACTGAAAAATACAGTATTTTAAAGACAAATAAAGGGGTTTTTCTTAACCTTCCAATACGAATTCATCTATAACAGTGAAACATTGAGGCTGTTCTTCATAAACAGGGCCATTTTGTGGTAACTGGTTTAATACAACTTTTTATGTCAGGGAACGTTGTTTATGATATTATGTCAAACGTAGTACTGGTAGCTTCAACAGATCCTTGCACCCCAGCATGTACCTGTGTCCTTTGATCATACTGGGTAGTCCCACAGAAGACAATGTGCGGGTGGAGCTGCCCACGAGGGAGAGTGAAATTCTGCTGAACTTCTGCACAAATTCTCCAAACCCTTGAGCCAAGTTGCCATGGGGTGAGGATGGAGGGAAGTGTGAACATGCTGTTTCCCCCTGGGTGATGGGAACAGAACAGGTAGCCTGCATTTCCTGCTGAGAAAAGCAGGTGCAAAAAACTGCTTAGCTGTAATTTGGATGCTACAAGAAAGTATTCAGACAAGATACTTGATGTGCCTTGAAAGAAATACAGTTTGGGGAGGAATAACATATAATCCATGTATGGCAGAGATGACTGTCATAAACAATAGGATTTCTCATTTAATAGCTTTTGAATTAATAGAACTGGTCACACGTTGTTACTGGATCAAGGAAGATTTTGGTAAAGGTGTCCGATCTTTGACAATTAGTCTAATTTTTAACGGTTCAAGCACTGAATTTTATCTGTGCCCCAGATCTTCCATCACAGTAAAAACTCCCCATAAGTAGGACCAAAAGATACAAGATTCATTGAGAATCTAGAAAACATACTCCTCTAGGGAACAAGTTCCCATCTTTGCAAGACAAGAAGGCAGGTTCTCAAAATCCTATGAAGGCTGAGGAGCCAGAGGAGAATCCTCATGAGCTAGCTAACAGCAGATTTGCAGTAACAAACAGCAGAAGTATCTTGAAATTATCTTCTCCATCTGTATGGTTTTGGCCTCATAATGATTTCTGCTTTGATAAACTTAAGGACTGGGAGGAAAAAGAGCTGGTAAACCAATCTGTCCGCATCAGCAGCATCATACAAAGCATACCAGCTGCTTGTGATGCTGACCGTGACTAAGCAGTGGCTACAACATAGTGACCACTTGCACACACATGTAATCAGCGGTGTGTTTGCTGGTTTGCTTGCCTGAAGCTGCACAAATTACGTACATAGGAAGATGGTTAAGTTACACCACAGTAGAGCACACACTGTTGTAACCACCTTTAAAGAAGATGTGTGGTTTAGTGTCCATAGTCATGGCTCCATCAGTTCTGAAAAATGCTGTCTATCTTGCATAAGAGCACTGTAGATGTGTTGACTCTCCAGCAAGGGTCTCTGGGGGTGGTGGTTTGCTTCTCTGTGGTCTTACTAAGGGAGATTATACAAATAGTACTAAATCCTGCTGCCTCTACTTCTTTCAGGTCTACCTGCTAAGATTGAGATACTTGTATGACTGCAGGTCTACCTTTTGGATAGTACAGGTTCTTGCCATGACAACTCAATACTGAAAATAGGTGTGTAATTCATGTGCTATACTGAAGAATTACTCCAATATCTAGATGTTTTTACAAGCAAAATTAAGGCATATACACATATAGGCATTTTTTAATAGACAAATAGATGCCATGGGTAAAACACCTTAGCTCACAGAATACAGATTGGGGGTTGGAATTAAATTACAACAGTTTGCCCCAGGAGTGACATTAATAAGTGTTATATCTTTTGTAAAGGCAGAGAAGATTTAGAAAAGAAACTAAATATTATTCAATAAAAGGGAAAATAAGTAAGTAGACCCTGCAGTGATTGCACTGTGCTCATAAAACAATTCAAATATATTCCTGTTGTATCAAAGTCTTTGACACTAAATTACAGTATAAAATAAATTCTTCAGGAATTTCATACAGCAAGTTATTTGTGTATAATGTACAAGCCTTTAAGATCAAACAAAATGTTAAGAGATGGTGAATATTAATTCTGAAACACATAGTAAATTTTGACAATACATAAACGATCCAATTCAATACAATCTACATTCCCAGCAAAATGACTCGTACAGTATATGGTTCTCTTCTGCCTAGAATGGTTTCTAACGTGTAGTTGCAATTTCATGTAGTAGTGGGACAAACCTTTCTTGGTGATTAGTGAACCCAAAGTTTTGCATTAGGTTTTTCTTTTCCTGAAGAACTATTACAATAAAATATTTCAGATGTCTTATGACCTAAATAAGCACCTGAAAATTCCTGTAAATTAAAGAATTTGGCCACAATCCAGAAAAGCACTTACTGACTTGTATGATCCCACTGAATTGGTGGCATATGCAAGGGCTTCAAATAAAGCATTCACAAGCGTTGATGAGTGAAGGCCTTACATAATGATGCTATGCAAATCAGTTTGAAAATACTCAGAAACCAATCTTAGCTGAAAAGAATGTAACCACTGAGCAACAATGATTAGGCTCTTTTTTTTTTAATGTATTTGTAAAATAATTGTACAAATTTTTATGTTGTCCTTCCTGCATATTCAAAACATTTGTCAGGTTGCTGTTCACTAGTAGGTGTCTGAAAATTCATACGCAATACGTTATTGTCTCTGGACGAGCTTTGCCTGTGGCTGAATTAGGAAACAAACTGCCCAGCTCAACAAAAGCTGCTCTGCTTTATCTGATGAGAAATACACTTCTTCTCCACTGCAGATCTATGAAAGAAAACCTCAGAGAAGCGGAATAGGGAGGGGAATCGGCACCCCTGTATCTCCTTGCTTAGCAGTGGCCTGCTAAGCTTTTGCTTAGGAAATCAGCTTCTATAATTTGTTTGGGTAACAGTAAACATCATCACATTTCGTAAGAGAGGTGTATTTGTACCCAAGTCCCGTGGTGACATCCAGACTGAGAGCTAGTCTAGTCCATAGTCAGAACGTTCAGAGAGTACTCTGGAAATGTTCTGATAGGCAGGTCCACAGCATATCCATGATTCCAAATCTGTTCTCCAGCACTGCTGTTGCTCCAGGAAGCAGGATATAGCTGATTGTTAACACAGATTTTATGCATGCATGTGCGAGCCGTTTGTTTTAATATATAGCTCTACATTTAATTTGTAAAACTACTGCTAAACCATTGTTGCAAATATACTCATGAAAAGAGCAGACTGCAGCTGGCTGGTAGCATAGGCTGACTGCATTTCATAGCCTTTATCTTTTCCCCTCGCTTTGCACACAACTGCCATCATCACGGTTATCTGTTTGCAATCTCAAAAGGAATGCCAAAGATGAAGCTGGAGTCTGACCCCATCTCCTTTTGAATGGAGCCTCCTCAGGTCAGTCCTTCTAAGTCAATGGGTTAAGGGCAGAGTTAAAAACAGACTTTTCCACTGGTTTTAGTACATAACTTTTCTGTGACTAAACAGATTTGTTTGACGTACTGTCAATCTGACATCTGTTTTAAGCATTAAAGCGTAAGTAAAAAGCCAAGGTACATTTGTTAATGATCAGTTACTATTTATAAAAAATATTTAGGTGAAGGAGGTAATGGCTTGCCAGCCAGCAGAGAGGCTCTAGGTTTCCTCTCAATCAGTTAGGTACATGCAGATCTCACACTTCTATTATCACTTGTTCAACCCCAGTCCTTAACATTCACAGAATTGTTGATGAGACCATAGCTGACCCTATACAATACTGAAACTTCCTCAAATGGCAACGTTCTTGCCTGGAAACTGAACCCACAAATTTGGTAGCTCATTTTGCTAAATGTACTACATTGAAACACATTCTTAGTCAGACTTGGATTTACCTGAGCACAGATGGAAAATGCAAATAGGCTCTGTAACATTTATTTTTAAGCCCCATGTTGTGAAGGAGGAGGCATATTATGCATTTCGTGCATTAGTCTCTCCTTTGTGCTGCATATAATTGGCAGAGCTTTTCAGTGAAAAACTATCTGGCCGAATTCCCTTACAGCCCCATGCTCTACAGAAATCTGTCTTAGGTTAATCTATATTAGGCATAATATTCAAGTTGACTGTGCTCATACGAAAAATGTGTTTAAAAAGCTCTAGCAGATACAATCCTTTTTGCCTGACTTCGTTCCCTTCTGTTTTTGGTCTCTCAAGGGATTTCTATGAGAGGAGTTAAGTGATCTATACTGAGGTTTCAAAAGCAAAGATAATAGGGGCTCTATTCGCGGGTTAAACACTTAGCTGCTTTAATACAAGATGTGTAGGAGCAGCCCCTAATGACATTCAAATCTTGTTATTGCTGTGCTTCAGTGTAGGATGTACTTGGTTTTGTGGCTGCAAGAAGCAATTGTCAGAGACGACTGTAAATCCCAAACAGCAAATAAATCCCATAGCATGTAGAAATTAATGCCTGATTCTGTCCTTAAAGCAACACGTATCCTTGGACTTTGCTGTGCTTGCTCCTGACTTACACCAGTTCAAGTGAGATACTGCTATCAGTGGCTTGTACCATATCTATCACTGTGTCTCACTGTAGGGGCATCAGCTCTTAACATACTGGCATAAAATTTCTAATCCTTTGCAAAAGTCTGCTGCCTATTCATAGTGTCAGTATTCATAGTATTCATAGTATTCAATATATTCTGGTGTCCAACTTCTCTTCTGGCCTCCAGGGCTTGCAAGCACCTCCTTTGCCTTCCCCCACCGCTCTTAACTAGCAAATTTGCTAATACCGTGGAGAAAAGCCAAGCTTTCTTCCGAAGAAATACAGATTCTAGCCAAGTGCACATTAAATAATTTAATTGCTCCCCATGCCTCTGAAACTTTATGAACTGCCTTCGCCGCAAGGAAAAGTGGTAATAGACATAGATCCAGAGGCGTATCACAACAGGCTTGGTTTTACTCATTAATCCATCAAAGAAGTTAAGCAGAAGTATTAGAAATCTAAGCAAAACATGAAGAGGGAGCTGCTTGAAAGCCAGACTCATATTCATAACACAAAAGCTAGCTAGATTAACGGATTAAGAGGTCTATTGATATTAGTTCCATTTGTTCCACACACAGAGTAAGGGATTAGGAAAAAAATTAAGACTAGATGGAGAACCACTGGTTGATTAAATAGTATTGTAAAGGTTATTGCTAATTAAGGCCAAAGTATTTAAAAGGGCACAAGTGAATCTGGTGTTCAAATGCCACTGAATTTCAGTGGATGCTGAAGCATGTAACAAATTTAATTCTCTATGAAGACAATGATGTACACCTTGCTGCATAAGCAATGCAAACATGGTATATGAAATGGAAATACTGGCATTTGATAGCCATAGAGAAATTTGGGTGTTTTAAATGCAAATTAACCTGCTGAATGACCACAGGCATTTTCTCAGTTTCATGTGGTATAGTCTAAGTGTTCTAGGTGTGAATAGCCTTCCAAAAGGCCGTTAACACCCAATCAACTGCAATCACTGCACTGCTTAAACAGCCTCAAGTGCTACCTGATTTGATGATGATGAAAGGAATCATTCTACCATATGAGCTCCAAAATGCAGAGGAAGCATTCCAAAGATATAAGCACAAGAGGCAATGGATACTTGCAGATCAAATACAGAAGAAATTCATAGTACTGCATTTCCATCCAATTTGTCATTTCTCTTTTACATCTATGATCACTAGCTTGGATTATGATTCATTTATTTGGCATGTGTGTCATTATAAACAAAATATTTCACTAAAAATGAAACATGATGAAACCAGACATTGTATAGATTTTAGATTTGGTACAAGTCACAGTCAGTACCATCAACTCAGAACAGGTTCTTAATCTGGTTTTGCTGTCCACAGTGTAGTCAAAAGAAGCCCTTTTTTTTCACTCGGGCCTGCCTATCCTGCATTGCCCTTTTAGTCCTGCTCGTGTTTGCAGTGTGCATGGTTAAAACCCTTCCAAAATCTTCGTTCGTGAAGTCAAGCCATCAATCAATGTGCAGTGCCATTTCCAAGAGGCAAAACTCTTCATTGAATTGTGTATTTATTAAATAAAAATGGATATGATGTAATTAACCAATTCTAGGAGCTGGAATTTTACAAAATGAAAGCAAATGAAAAATAGAAGTACTATCTGCCAGCCTCATCATACAGTCACAAAGAGTGGTCACATGCTGCGGCAGCCCAAAGCAGCCCAAGCGGAAATTTCTAAAACATGAGTTGGATGGTTTGGCTCTTATAAAGCCTTTCAACACCCACTCATTTCATTCTGAAGCGAAATTATATTAGAACCTTATACAAGTTGTTTGTTATCAGGACAGATTAGAAAAAAAGAACAGACTCAGTGGCACTAAAAAACAGAATACTATCAACTGAACGGAATTTCACAATATTTATATATGCATAAAATAAAAGTACAAAACTCTTCTAGCAATTATGTATACAATTTTAGTAAACGCATGCAAAATTAAATATTCGGCAAATAATTACTTTGGTGGCTCACTCACAATTTGGAAATGTACAGCCTAGATCTACATTTGACATCTTTATTCACAATAGTAGGAATTCTAAAGGCTGAGTGCACAGAAATGTCATTTTCACTTTTTTATAAAAAGCAGACACCAGTGTTAAAAGCTATAGCCCGCCTAAATTAAGTGTAATAACCCATAATAGGTTTTGCCTGAAATTACTTGATTGCAGAAACTGGCACTCAATGTAAGGCAAATTGCAAGATTGTAATATTGCCATGAAATGGGAAATCTCATTCTTCTTGCACTCTGTTCAACAAATTCCAGGAAACCCCGGAAATCAAACATTTTCTAATTAATACAGAGATACATTTTAGTCCATAAACAGGAAATGTGAGTTGAATAAGGGAACATTACTGCAGGGTATTCTAGCCATGAGTTTCACACCTAGACAGTGGCATCCAGTATTGCAACTGTAGCTTGACTGGAGTGGTCAAGAAAATGAGCAAGAAACAGTGGGTGAACAGAAGACTGAAAGAAAAAAATATGGAAACCTTTGAAAATAGGACTCTATGAATGAGCATGTCAGAGATCAATCATAAGGACAGTGCAAAGAGTGACTCTGATGAGGAAAAAGTATGATCTAGAGACAGTGTGTTTGACCGCAAGCTTTTTATACCCCTTACTTTATATTCTTAGGTTGCCCTTAGGAATTAAATTAGGTTTTTCATTTTGTAATCAGTACAATTTTTGTGCCTAAGAAATATGTACCTTTCAGTTTTTCACAATTCTAGTGAGCAATCTGCTTGAATGCATACTCATAGTGACAAGTGTCGGTAAAAGTGCAAGAATGTAAGTAGCAACATATTATTGGTCTTCTAACTAGAAGCAGACTTTTGCCTGAGGGACCTACTTTTTACCAGTTTCACTGTGGGCATAATAAAGAGTTTAGATACAACACTGCTGACACAGCTCAAAGAAATATCAGTGTGTTCAGCTCTGTGGCCCCCAATAAAAGAAGGATATGGACCTGCTGGAGTGAGTCCAGAGGAGGGCAATGAAGATAATCAAAGGGCTGGAGCACCTCTCCTATGAAGATAGGCTGAGAGAGCTGGTCTTGTTCAGTCTGGAGAAGAGAAGGCTCCAGGGAGACCTTAGAGCAGTCTTCCAATACCTAAAGGGGGCCTACAAGAAATCTGGAGAGGGACATTTTACAAAAGCATGTAGTGATAGGGCAAGGGAAAATAGCTGTAAACTAAAAGAGGGAAAATTTGGATTAGATATTAGGGAAAAAATCATCACTTAAGAGTGTTGGGAAGTTGTCAATGCCCATCCCTGGCAGTGTTCAAGGCCACGTTGGACAGGGCTTTGAGCAACCTGGCCTAGTGGAAGGTTTCCCTGCCCATGGAAGGGGCTGGAACTTGGTGATCTTTAAGGTCCCTTCCAATCTTAACCATCCTACAATTCTATGATTCTACATCTCCATTATGACAGAGTCAAGTTGTTATTTAAAAACCTCTAATCTCTGTGTCCAAGATCTTCATTCTCATGACATGGCACTAAATAGGCAGGAGTAAGTCCCTGAACTGGGCTGTATGAGAGGATGCTAAGATGTTGAGTGATCATCACTTAGCATGCTGCTGTTGCATAGGTTGCCAGAGAATTCATAACACTCTGAACACCCCCTGTCATCAGCAGGAAGCAGAGATTACTCTCCCTGAAGACAAAATGCTGGGGGAACACATCCCTGCGGGGTGGGCAGCAGCTGTTAGGGAGTATAAAATGGCTGGGTCCTGAGTGTGTCTTCAAAGCAGGGTCAATGACTGGGTGTATATAAATAAGCTGCTTCAATGGAGATCTGATACAAAGTCGAAATTGTGTGTAACATACTTCTAACAGAAATAACATCTGTGGTATCCAAAACAATAAAGCTGGTGCAGCTAAGACTGAAATCCTTATTTCCAGTCCCACTTTTCTCCTCTGAAGAGGTAACCTAGATTCAGTTCTGGAGTATGGATTTTCCAGAAGTACGGATAGTTCTCAAAAGGAAAAAAGACTCCCTGAAAAATGAGTGGCTATGGAAATTCTGCATTCACATCCTAAGTACTAACATACTATTTTAACTCATAATATTAGACTCACAAATATGAGACACTACTGCTTTCTAGTGTCTCATCAAGATATTAAAATAATATTTTTATCATGACACAAGTGTAGTTTGGAAAACAGACATAATTTGAAAAACAACATTTTGGAAGAGACATTAAAAGTGATGAGAACTTGTCACAAATTAGAGCATCGCTATGACACATGAAAAATGTTTCTAGGAAGACACTACTAATTTAGTTCAGATACTTCAGGGCTACCAAAATGTCAAATCTCATGGAATTTCAGAAGAGTTTTTTAAAGTCTTTAGTACACATCATCTGCACCTAAAAAAGAGAGAATTTCTTTGAGAAAATATGAGAAAGAAAATCTTTTGTGGCCTTGGATGCCAATATATGCGCAGTATAACAGAAGTTTGCATTCTTCAAACGGCCATACAGGATATATTTGGCAACATCCTAAATAAAAAAAAAAAGTTATGGTAAACATGTTGAGAACTTCACTTGTTCAATGGTCAGGCAGTTATTGAAAGAGGTGAATCAGAGTTAAAATATTTAAGTTTTCTGACAAGAGTATTTCTTGTAAAAATTGAACTCAATTTATAATCACTTAAAATACTGCTTAAAGGCCATAGGGTATTTCAAGTTCTTACAGAGTCTGACATGGCAGCTTCTACTGTTTTACAGTTTGAATTAGAAAATAAACTGTACAACCCAACAACAACTTATGCAAAGAGTCTGTGTGTCTATTTCAGCTAAATTATTTTTGTACACTTTTCACTATGTATAGCTTTTATATTAGATTTCTAAGTCCTACTCCAGCATCTTACACATACTTCCAATATGGCCTTTCATTTTTCTAACTCCAATTTGTTGTAAAACTTTTTGACTCTGTATGGAATGTATGGAATTTACTGCCTGTGTAGGCTGCAAGTTATTTCTTTGTGATTTTTTTCTCAATTGTTTTCTGAAAATAATTAGGGAATAAAAATGTTGTGAGTTCAGCATGTTGAATTTTTTATTAGAAACATATGCAGGTGCCAGGACACTTTTATATAATGTTGGAGGCTCAAGATTGTTCTGCTGCTCTAAGGTGGAAAAAGGAGATGAATCTGAACTCTATAATGTAGGCAAGTGCCCCTAGCCATAGGTGTTCAGATTTATCTCCTTTTTGATGAACCAGTTAACTGGTTATATATTCAAAGCTGAATGCCTTCAACAGAGTTGAACAGCAACAGCAACTACTGCCTGTCTCTAAACACGGTGGTTAAAATTCCATCCTGGGAAGTGGGAGACCTTATTCCAAATCATACAGAATCATCCTACCTTCACCAGCCTTTCCTTCTAACAACAGGCTGTCTTAGTCATTTTAATTTCCTTATTAAGCTTTTTGTGGTCATAAAGATCTTCTCAGGTAGAGTGGAAAATTAATGAAACATGTAAAATACTTAGGTGTTTGATCCTTACTATATTGCATGCTTGCTAATAGATTCTCTAAAATATTCCTTAGGGTAAACTGGCACAGATGTGTTTAAAAATGGTCAGATTCAAGAAAGGATAACATCAGTTTGAAGAAATTAAAAGCCAAATTAAAAATGGCTTCTTCTTGTACCCTGCATGTCTTTTGGAAGCCTGACACATGTTCATGTACATTACCAATATGACAGTGAAGAGCCATATATGACAGTACTGACATCTTTAAGCATTTCAAAGCATATATTTCAGAGATTTATAAAATGATGCAGAAATGTCAGATGATAGGATTTCTCAAATGCTATTCCATAATTAGCTATTTTCCTCCAGGGGAAGAGAATCCTTCCATCAGCGGAGAGGAATCTACTCAAATAACTGTATAGCATTTTTTCCTGTCACTTGTATACCTATTGACTTTATACCATGCATTATTTCACTAAAACCTGTTTCTGAACTGTTCAATGTCTTGGACATCACCCTTGAGTTAACAAAACAAAAATATTTGGAAATGCATTCAGCTCATGAATTCTGGTATAATATGATATCTATTGTCATCAGATGTCAACTACAAATGCACATATGCTGTAAAAATTGTTACAACTAAATTAGGGGATCTTTTAGTGTTCAGGCACTGGTTTATTCATTTAACTGACATAAAAATATTCTTTTTTTTAGTCTCAAATGTTTCTTTAATTTGATAAAAGGTAGATGATAAAAACACTAAACCTACTAAAATTGAACAATTATGTGAAGGAAAGAGAAAAAAAATGAATTTCACAAATTTACCCATCATTTCTAGTCAGTTTTCTCTTCTGTCACTTGGAAATTTTTATTCCAAGAGCTTTTTACTTGAATACAGGCTTCAGTTGGCAGGGATGTGTTTGTAAACTGGCCACTAGAAAGGGGGACTGGAAGTCTAAAAAAGCTTGAAGAGAAAATACAGTGTCCTGGTGAGTAGCTCTGAGTTCAGTTAAAAAGATCTCTGTTGAAAGTCAAAAAACTTGAATAACTTTTCAACCAACTTTTTTTTTAATTCATACAGCAGGATTCGGCTGCTCCAAAACAAAATTGGAATGTTACCAGCTTGCAAAGTTGATGTGCAGGAGGGTTTCTGTGGTATCCCCATGCCCAGCTTTGCTTCGGAATTGGTCTCAATGAGTAGTCTCTCTAGAAGTGAAGAATCAAAGAGATAAAATCAAAGAGAGAAATCAAAGAGGAAATCTCTTATCTGAAAGTGATAAAATCTCAAGTGATATATAGCTTGCTGTGATTTGCTTTCTAATATTTGAAAAAAAATCAGAAGATTAATTCTTGTACCTAAATTAACTGCCAAGCCCAATTGGGATTGCAGTCTCCAAGGAGAAAAGTGCTACTCAAAGTAACTCAATTCTATTTATGATACTAAATGTAATGAAGTGACAATCAAACATGAATTCCTTGGGCCAAAAGCATATAAAAATGAAGTTAAAATATTAACAAAAAAAATAAAGCTTAACATCTCTTCCATCTTCAAACTCCACAATGTAAATGCAAAGCCAGTTCTAGGACAAAAACCAACAAAGGAGCAAGTTAATTTCTTAATATGACACAAGTATTTCCAGGTTAGAGCTAATAGGAATATCAGCAGGTATAAAATTCTGAAGTAGTTTAGAACTAAAGAAAAAATAAATAAAATCTTCTCAAAAGAAATGGCATTTTCTGCATGACAGTGCAATATTTTTTCCTAACCAAATAAAACTGCACCTGTTGCAAGGAAAGTGTTCTAAATAAGTTAAATTGGATTATGGAATATTCTGGGTACACTCCCTCAAGTAGTCACCATCTCTAGGTATTTATTTCAGCCTGGTGGTTCCTTTACTGTTTAAAAGACACATATAGAGATGGAAAGAACAAAACTGAATAAATGAGCTCTGTGTATAAAACCTAGTCTATGAAGGGATTTCTATCCCTCTGCACTATACTGGTTTTGACAACTTCTGCACTGAAAATAGAGGTTTAGCCTCTCCATGGACTCCTGGATGGATTGTTCAGTTTTTCATTGTAGGCAAAATAGCCTGCCACAGGCCATCTGAGTCAGTCTCTGATAAGTCAGGGGGTATGCAGATGGTATCTGAATCAATATTTCCTGATGAGCTTTTCTTTCTCAAGAATAATCATATTCCTTTATTACTAGGAAGTTTCCTCTCTCTGTCAAATAAACTTCCTCATTTCCCCCTAGGCCCTATCTAGGCTACAGTCTCTGTCCCTCTCACACTCAATTTGTTATTTTACTGCCATCAGACTTTCCTGACTCTTCAGGTTCTTCTGCAAAATTTTTTCTCTCCCTCATACCAGTAAAATTTGCTGGCCTCTAATTTTATCAGCAGCTATACTACTAGAACTAATCAGAAGAATGTGAGCAAACATTGAGAAAAATCTGACCTGAAATGACCTCACCCATATGACAGGCAGCAGGCATTTTACTATGTGGTGAAAAGCTATGAAAACTATGCTGATTATGTGCTCTCTTAACTTGATATCTCATTATATTTACCTCATAAGATTTCATGGAACAACTTGGCTCTGCAGGAAAATGTCCAGATTTGAATGACAAACCCAAAGACAAGAATCTAGGTGGATGTCAAAATATCGCTGAATTTGTGACTGTCCATGGTTTCATGTAAAATTAATTTTTTTGTGGATTTTTTTTTTTTTTGTCACAACTTCTGTATGAGTAGACAATGCTAAGATTTTCTGCATGATTTGTTTTTCGCACACTGCCTTTACAGGCAGACAAAGTCGCAGACAAGGTCACAGACACCTGGCAGCAATTACTGGTATTTCTCTTGGTGTATAACCTCCCTGAAAAGTCAGGGAACCCTCACTATGTTTGTTGCATTCAGGTCACATTTACTTGTTTTTGCAGAATCAGTGAACCACTCATCAGTTTCTCCACTTAAAAAAACCCAAACCATATCCCAAGTCAGGGAGAATGCTGCAACCGATTGATGTTTTTAACATGAAGTTATACTTAGCTTTAATGTTGAGTTTACCCCACATTGACCCAAATATCTGCATTATTATGAATCAGGATGCCTGATTAAACTCTTATCATAGGTATACTGAAGAGTTTTAATGAAACAAATATCATTTATGTAGTTTTGGATCATTACTTAGTACAGGGTATATGTTTTAAATGAGATTTCTATATTTTGGAATAGTATAAATAATTAACTATTGAGGAGGCCATGCAATTCGGCTACCTCCTCTTCAATTTGCTTCTTCATTACATGAACAGCTTTTTTTATCTCCTTACCTCTCCTTTAGCATAATTTCCAAGATGATCCTTTGGAGGGAACTTGTGAGGGATGGAATATGTTTCAGTTGCCCTTACCTACTACAGCTACTAGATAAGCTACCCTGTCAGACGTCATAAAGTCAATGAATCTTAAAATACCAGTATGGACATTATTAGAACAATATTTACTTCTGGCTATTTTAAATAAAACCTTGTAGTGAGTCAAAAATACGCTAATGCTTACATGGTCAGTTTCCCGAAAACAGAATCTAAAGAATTCACAAAGTTAAAAAAAAAGTTGCTCTTTATTTTGACAACTATAATGGAACTGTAAAATTAGTTCTGCTATTTCCACATTTGAATGTGTACACATTTTATGTATCTTTATATACATAACAAGCATATTACGAAGGCAGAGAAGTGATACAATAGTATTTCTTTTAGAAAAGAGAATCCTGGATACTTTTTGGTTTTATAGATATGTCATACCTCAGCATCTGTAAAATATCTAAGTGTTACATAACTATTTTGATTAAACTAGCTGCAGGAATGAGAAATGTCCTTCATTGGGGAGTATGTCTTAAAAGTACACTTAGCGCTTAATTTTGGATTTAGAAATTGCATGACAGCTTTTCCCAAGTTACTGAGAAAAGTCTCTGCACCATTTGAGCATATAATTGTATTCATACTTTTGGTCATACCTGTAATGCTTTTGCCTTTCATTTAATCAGTCAGAGTTCCCCAGATTTTTCCATGTTTCCTCAGATCTCTGGAACCCTGCTTAAAAACTGGCATCAGGTAGCCCAATTTCAAGTTTTTTTGTATTGAAGGAGATTTAAAAGAGATTGCATATCAGAATGAGTAGTTCAGTGGTCCCAACCTTGAGGTCCCCCAGAATTCTTCAGGGGAATTCACCTCAAACTGCAAGTTTATTCCTGTTCCTATTGCCAGTTTGCTTTGTTGTTGTCCTAGCTGCTCTTACATTGTGGTGCACCCGCCTACGATAAGAAGTTCCCACAGACTCAAGCTACTCCATGGATGAATGTCAAAAAATTACCTAATTTTCTTGTTATAGCCTTATCTTCTCTGAACTCCTCTTTTGGTCCCCAATGGCCATCCTGAAAGCATCTTGCTTCTACTGCATATGCAAAAGAGATTTATTACTAGTTTTTAATGTTTTTATAAGTGACTCCTCAAACTTCTTTTGGCATGCCTTATATGTTCACACTTAATCTGTCATGGTTCATGATATTTTCCACTTTCTTCATTTGAACATAATTTTAGCTCTTTGACGGGTTCCTTTTTAATTCTGTTACTCAATTGTTTAGCCTTGCTGGCTCATTTTTCTCTCTCTAAAGACCCCACTCTCCCACTAATTATTACAGTATGACTGTAACAAATTTTAACAAACTAAATGTTACTGAATGCTGTGAGTGTTAATACACTGTTATACATTTAACATAAACATGTTTTTTTCCTTGAAGTCACACTTTCAAACACTTGAAATTACATTCTAACAGTAATATGTCACTGTGTCAAAGAGGAGCCACAGAGTATTTATACTGCAGCATAAACATGCTTCAAAAGAAATTTGCTTATGAGCCACAAGTCTTTATATATCTAAAAATAAAAACTTAATCCAAGTAATACAAAGCTGTTAGAGAGATTACTTTTCAGCAAATATGATTCTTCATAACATGGGGAGCCTAAGTAAGTGTGGCCTAAAATACAACCAGGGTACAAATACAGTAAAAGCTTGAAGAAATGGATGTACAGATGTACAGATTGACAGGCAGATAGATATCAGCTAGGTAGCAGGACAAGTCTCTTAATTCAACGTGTTGAAAAAATCTCAGGTGTAGCACCCTAAGATGTTGTAACCACACTGGGTCAGACTATTCAGACTGCTACAATAGCGAGCAGCAAGGGAGCTAAGAGCCTGTCTAGTAAAACCCTTTACAGTTACTATCAAGCAAAGCAATTCTTTTATTTCTTCTTGAAAGCAGCTCTTTTTGAAATTTACGCTGCAAGTTACTACATTATCATTTACTCTGCAATATCGAATTGTCAGTCAAAGTCTGCATTTCTCTATTTCTTGGAATATTCCCATTATATCTAGGAATTAACTCAATCCTACTTTATAGTGTAATAACCAATAAGGAGTATACACAAGCGTACAATACAAAAAGCAAGTTTTAGTTATAAGCATGCTTAATATTCCACAACTTAGCAGAAGATTTATTGAACAGATTTGGGTTTATACAACTCACCAGACAGACCACAGAGGCACAGTCTGGATGTGATGTTTTTTATTATGAAGAAATCTTTAAAAAATAATAATAAATCCCCCCCACATTTGTCTTTTTTAAAGAAAGGGTAAGCAGGAATTAATATTTTTCCTTCAAACTACAAAATCCTAAATAGAAAGCAAAAATTTCAACTTAGAGTAATAACCACTAAAATACAATTTAAAGTCAAATTACAATGACAGAGGGAAAGAAAAGTAATTCTTTTGGCAAAGTCATGGTTTTAAATTGCCTGCAGCAGCTGCAACCACTTTGCAGTGTTTTCATTAAATGAAGACTGTAGAAAATATGCATAGATTTTAAGAATAAGTAAGTTCAACATGTCATCAGACCTTGTAAAAGCAATTTAAGTTTTAACTCTTCTGATTTAGCATTGTTTACTCTTCTTATTTAGTATCATTTTTCTTTGCCTTAGATAAGCAAAAATATGCTGCTCTGAAAACAGCTACCTATTTGCAGGTGGGGCTATTATTTCAGGAAAGAGCTCTGGTGATAGGACTCCTCCACTGAACATGGTGACTGCCAGCTGCATATCTTGCTCCTCCAGCTGAGCATAAGTCCTCCATGTTGCTGCTCCCTGCCTACCTTCCTCAGTCTTTTCCTGGGGGAGGATTCAATCTCAAAAACGTAGTCAGTGCTCACATTCAAACAGGTGGAGAAAGCTGGATAGCATTTAATGAACCTGAACGTACACAAGTCCATGAGACCTGATGAAATACATCTGAGGGTCCTGAAGGAGCTGGCAAATGAAGTTGCTAAGCCACTGTCCATCATATTTGAAAAATCAGGGCAGTCAGGTGAAGTTCCCAATGACTGGAAAAAGGGAAATATAACCCCCACTATCAAGAAGGGGAAAATGGACGACCCAGGGAACGACAGCCCAGTCAGTCTCACCTCTGTGCCTGGCAAAATCTTGGAGCAGATTCTCCTGGAAGGCATGCTAAGGCACATGAAAAA
>JANHGB010028840.1:0-10416 GCA_026283785.1 Coracopsis vasa | reverse complement strand
TTATCAGCTCACCAGTTCTGTCCCTTCCTCCCCTGCCCTGAAACCATACCAATCTAAATAAATAAAGGTCCAACAAGAGAACTTTATCTACATCATGCATGCACATTCACCACAGCATTAAGTTCACCTTAAAACAAGGCACAGTTTGTCTCCTTGTAATGCCTAACTAAAGCATCCAGCTCTGGCTGATCGGGAGCTCTAGTGATTTAACCTCAGCTCTCACAAGACTGGCTAGTAATTACAAAACTGTATCTACCAGTCATCTTGGGGAAAATAATCTCAACCATAGGGTAAAATAAATAAATCACACCAAAAAACCCAAACACACCCACCCCACTGACAGGCAAATTAGGACTCTCAAGGGCAGAGGGAATAAAGTTGGGGTAGGGTAGGGTGTGTGTTTTTAACAACTATAAGTGAGAGGGCCAATTTACTTAACTTTCCTACCAGCACCCAGAGAATGAAATGCTCCCTATCTACATCAACAGTAGATACAAAGTAAATCAGATTAATTTCTCAGTTAGTCATAATAGTATAAATCCTGATGGCTACCATCTCAGAATCTGCCCCTAAAGAAATACAAGTGCTTGCTGTATGACTAGTCTTCACAGCAGCATTTGCAAGCCCCAGTTATGATAAAGTCCCAAAATGCATGGGCCGCCATCATCTGATGCCACAGCTTTTTACAAAAAGCAACAAGTTATATTATGCTGGTTTGTGTGGATTAAGAGGCCCAGCATACAAAACTGAATGGTTTAATTTTCACTTAGATAACACGCAAAGCATGTCTGTGGTCAGAGCTCCAAACCTAATGTTCACTGATTTTTGCTGTGTTGCTCCCAATCTTATCTCAACTGCTAAAAAACCCCAAACCAAAACACATACAAAAAAAAAAAAAATAATCAAGATCCCCAGCTGTCTGAGATGGAATTTACCTCAACAGCAGATTCTGCAAGTCAATCTGCTGCAATGCATATGTGCCAACAGAGAGCTCTGGGATTCTCAGGAATGCAGCAAAACAAGTCAGTGAAAAGTGTAAAACTAAATTAATTCAGGGAGGGAGGAAAATGAAGATAAGTGGTAGCATTCACCGCACACTACTAAGTCCTGCAAGTTTCCTTGGGCAATAATCCTGCCAGCCCAGGTGTGGTGGGCTGGCCTTGCCTGGACACCAGATGCCCACCAATGCTTCTCTATCACTCACCTAAGCTGGACAGAGGAGAGAAAAATACAACAAAAGGGTCATGGGTCCAGATAAGGACAGGGAGAGATCACTCACCAATCACCATCATGAGCAAAACAGACTTGACTTGGGGAAATTAGTTTAATTATTAGTTATTAGAATTATATATTTGTTATATTACCAATCAAGTCAGATAATGACAAGTAACACAAATACTGAGAACACCTTCCCTCCACCCATTCCTTCTTCCTGGGTTTAACTTTACTCCCAAGTTCTCTACCTCCTCCCCCCTGGCAGCACAGAGTGACAGGGAATGGGGGCTGCTGTCAATACATCACACATTGTCTCTGTCGCTCCTTCCTCCTCAGAGGAGGACGCCTCACACTCTTCCCCTGCTCCAGCACAGGGTCCCTCCCACAGGAAACAATTCTCCACGAACTTCTCCAATGTGAGTCCTTCCCACGAGCTTCAGTTCTTCATGAACTGCTCCAGTGTGGGTCCTTCCAAGGGGTGCAGCCCTTCAGGAGAAGGCTGCTCCAGCATGGGTCCCTGTGGTGTCACCAGTCCTGCAGCAAACCTGCTTCAGCAAAACCTTCCCACAGGGTCACAACCTCCTTTGAGCATCCCCCTGCTCTCGCATGGGGTCCTTCAGGGACTGCAGGTGAATATCTGCTTCATCCTTGGAACTCCATGGGTTGCAGGGGGACAGCCTGTGCCACCTGTATGCAGCCTGGACCACAGGCTGCTCTGGCACTTGGAGCACCTCGTTTCCTCCTTCTTCACTGACCTTGGTGTTGGCACAGCTCTCACATTCTCACTTCTCTCTCCAGCTGAAATTGCACAGTGGATTTTCCCCTCCTTGTTAAACATGTTACCCCAGCAGTGGCACCATCATCACTGATGGTCTTGATCAGCAGTGGGTCCATCTTGTAGCCAGCTGGCCTTGGCTCTATCAGACGTAGAGGAAGCTGCCAGCAGCTCCTCACAGAAGCCATCCATGTGGTCCCCTACCAAATCCTTGCCATGCAAATGCAATACATCAGGAGAAAGCTGGAGTTCACCAACAGCTTGAGCAGCTTCTCTGATAACGTTAATGCCTTAATTCAGCATTGCAATGAATACATTCACATTGCCTTTTGATTTTGACATTTAATCAGAATACACACCTTAGCTGCCAACTACTATAAGAAAACTATATCCAAACTGACAGTGCCAAACTGGAAAAACTTGAATATTGGAAATATTAAGGCTATTTTCAAAAGGCCTTCTTTATATGCAGCTTTGTTTTCTTAGCAGTAAAGCTCAAAAAAAAAGTATTATTTACAATAACAAAAACACCCATAGGAAGAAAAAGAAAATGAGCAACTTTGTAACTATGAGAACGGTTTGTGGACATGAAGTGGTTTTGATCTAACAAAGAATTGTTGTACAGGTTGCAGCAGAGCCTGTATCTGATCCCCTAAAGGCATTTACTGCTTTGCTTAATTTCTTAGATGTGAATAGAGGAGAAACTACCACATACAATATTCAAACAGTACTTCTCCTGAGGATTTTGAGAGCTATGAGATACATAGCATAGTTGAAAAACGTAATCCTGAAGAACATTTTATACAGCATGAAAAATCTTTTCTGAATGTGAAAGGTTGACAGTAAGTGTACCAAAACCAGAAGTGGAATTCTTCACAGACTGTTAGTTGCCTTAAGGGAACTCAGGTCCTTATAGAAAAGTTTACATAAGTTCATTTATGTATTTCTGTATATAGAGAGCTATAAAATAACACTACAACAGGCCATACTGCAGTGCTAACTTTTAGTGGTTATCCAAACTATAGTGAAGCTCATAGCCCTGATTCATGCACTTTAGTTTCCTTACCTATACATTAGGAAAGCTAATTATCTCTGACTGTAATCTTCAATTGCCATCTGTCTGGGAGGAAAGCTGCCTAAATTAGTCTAGTACAGAATGCTGGGAAAGCTTATATGCTACACAGAGACATCCATTTAGGGCTTTCAGACCTCAGTCCTCTCTGAAGGTTAACCACAACCCACTTCCTCCCCAAAACTGAAAATCAGTGTATCACCGCTTGGAGGAGGGGGGTGAGGAATGGAGGGGTGCTGGGTTTTTAGGTTTCGGTTGGGGTTTTTTTTAAGAGGACAGTCACCCCTAAAACTGAGGAAAGTCAAAGGTGCATTTCACCACACCCACACATCCTCTTTCAGGGTCTCACAGCCCTCCTGCCGGGGTTGCCCTGCAGTGGCTAAAACACCTACAGTCCAGCTGAGAGCCAAAAGCATGCAGGCAGCTGGGCAGCCTTCCTGCGAGTGATAGACTGCAAACATGCAGTCCAGTCCCTGCTGCAGCGATGGCTTCACACAGGACCTTCTGCTATATATCATCAGCATCCTTCAGTTTGATTTGTTCCTTTCTGAGCCAAGTCTGGCTGCTGTAGGTGAAACAGGGTGTCTATTTCTGCTGTTTGATTCTCAGTTTCAACAGTCCTTAAGTGCTACACAAAGCAAACAGGAGTTTCTTCAGGACTACAGTATTTTTAAACGGATCAGCCATCCTCCCTTACCTGATCTTTGCTGAGCATCAGATCTGACCTGGGCTGTATGTGTGAATACCTCTTCTTAAGATAAGCGAATAAATGGGTAAGCCCTTAGACAAGACAGAGTTCACCTCCCCATGAGTCACCAGCAGGGTGATAGATTTCTGTCGTGGAACAGATCTGCTCTTCCTACCAAACTGGCCCATGCTGCAGCAGGGATAAAACATAAGGATAAAGTCTGATATTTGCTTCAGCATAAAACTGGAAGTCCTCTAGAACAAGATACACAGTAAGCATGACCTGCTTTCCTGCCTATTGACATCTCTTTCCTGCTACCCTGACCACACCAAATCCACCTCAGCCTCCAGCACCACCATGTCCTCTCAAATTGTAAG
This sequence comes from Coracopsis vasa, assembly GCA_026283785.1. Classification (NCBI taxonomy): domain Eukaryota; kingdom Metazoa; phylum Chordata; class Aves; order Psittaciformes; family Psittacidae; genus Coracopsis; species Coracopsis vasa. The sequence continues at coordinate 6,289 of JANHGB010028840.1, read as the reverse complement.
TCATGCCACAGACAACAGAGAACTCCATTAGAGCATGAAATGCAGTACAGTAAAAGGCTTTTTGTTCTGTTAGAGCACATGCTCTTAGCATGAAATGAGATTTATGCAATCATATCCTGTATGCATGCATACATGTCCTTTCCTTCCTTCCCTATAGAACTTTTGAACCCCTCTGGCTAATTTCAGTCAAATTTGACATATTAGGAACTTAATGTGTTTGAGACCTCCACAAATTTTGCAAAAATAAACAGACAGCTTAGTAGAACAAAGAAGCGCTATAAGCTCATCTTTCATTAAAGATCAGAAAGTCTACATACAGAAAGACATCAGAAACGTGGTTTCATTATATCTGTTTATCACACAATTGTGGCAGATATTACAAAAGCCTCTGGCCATTAAAGAAGTGCTAAAATTTTGAAAAGCTTTGCACAAAAATGTAAGTGTCCAAATTTCACAAAACAGCGGCCTGAAGTTAAACATTTTAAATACCCCTTTCAGTCACTTAATGGTGTTAGCTGACTTCAGTTACACAACTTCAGAAAGTCACTGACACCAGCTAGTATTTATCATAGGAAGTATTCTCTGAAAAATCTGAAGGAGATGAATATTGTATTTCACCATTCTTTCTGAAAAGCTCTGAACTACATTCTCATTATAGATTAAAATGTAGATTAAAAATCCTTAAACTAAGGTTTAAGTCTTAAGCCATCAAAAAGCCTATGTCCCACACCGAAAGCAAATTATGACATGCCATTAGCACAAAAGAAAGACTGAATGAAAACGGCTATTCTGTTCAAATGGCTCCAATGAAAATGAAGTAACAGTGTTTAACATGTTTTGCAAGAAAAGGCAGTCAATCTTGAGAAACTGTACAACTGCTATTTACACTAACCAGTAATTTTAACCATCTGGCTACTCAAAATCCAGCTTACATGCATGGCCTGTGCTCCACTGCACAAAGTGAGCAACACAGGCACAAGAAACACTCTGCTATGTCAGACCGATGTTCATCTCGCCCACTAGTCTGTCCTCAGCAGTGACAGAGGGAGATGCTATTTAGGGACAGCACATTGTGGACTTTCTGGTTTGTTCCCCTTGCAGCACCTGCAATTGCTTTGTACAGGATTTGGAAGATAACATCACTGCCTACTCTTTTTATCATCCTCTTAGGGACTCACCAGTGTCTACACTTGGGAACCAGCGCAAATAGAAGGACAGGACACCCACCAAAAGAGACTGAAGCGGTACTGCTACCTCAGAGCTGCTGAATCACAGCGCGCTTCACCACAGACACAACCCTGAGGCCCTCAATTTTATGAGAATGGGGAATTAAAACTGCCATGGGTGGCTACAAAATTAGGGGGGGAGGCGAAATAAGCTTATACAGCCTTCCAGAGTCTCATCTGAGGCAATTAAGTCAATTCTCAGCTAAGGCAAGCAAGTCACCCTGTCCCATTAAATATTGCAAAACATTTGGGCAAGCTGTAGTTTTCCCTTAACAGTTTCCCAGCTAACCAAATGAGAAGGCAGTAACTTGTCTACACTAGGTGCATGATCAAGACTAGCTACCACATGTTAGCAAGCCTTGTACACGCTCACCAATACAGACAAATCCTAACTTGTTCTCACACTTCAAGTGGATTTATTATTATGGCTCCACTTAATCTTGTGCAAATGTTATGTTCAAATAAACCCTACAGGGTATCTCCCATCTATACCGCTAACCCTCCTGCCCTGGTCTCAATCCCACACATTTGACTTCAGACTACCCTAAAGCACTGTGAAGATTCAGGTGATAATGTTTCCAGGGTGCTCAGACATGACACTGGTGGAGGACGGAGATAGGCAAGTTCAAGAACTTCAAAAAACCAGGAATTATCTAGTTTGACTGTCAAAAGATGAATGAGGTTGTGCCTTCATTCAGCAACAACAGCTCTTCAGCAGCAAGCACCTCCCTCTCTCTTCACTGCAGTGAGGAAAACCCAAAAGTTCCTTCCCTGCACTGTTCCTTGTGTTATGCTAGGGTACTTGTATACTCCTTTACCTAAACAGATCAGTGACCCATCACGGGTCATTGTGTAGCCAAAAAAAAATCTCAGACCAACACACCTGCAAAAAATTAGCTGTCCAGAGGAGAGCCCAGCTATAGCCAATATATATATACACCAGAAAAAAGAAAAAGATAATGACAAAACCACAAATTCTCCCCCCAAACCCTCCATCCCACATGGGGTATGATTTGTATTTTATACACACATTTTGTATTGACTATTAAATGACCATTACATAGGCATATTATTTCCTCTTCCAAGGCTCCAGGTAATCCAATGACATGCCCCTCACACCATTCTCATTTTGCTGCTGGCCATAGGGCTCTGAAAAGCAGCAACGAAAGAAAGCAGTGGCCAGCCACCACTGCGCAAGTACCAGTCTGCAGATCCAGTCTAACAAAGAACTCCTCTGAGCTCTGCAGCAGCTGATCCTTATTTCAGTGTTTCCTGAACCTGTACTCGCAAGGACTAGATTCTCAAAGTGAGCTGAAGACTCAGTGGAAATCCAAGACTGCAAGCCACCTCACAAAGTTTCCTACTGGTTAGTGGCCCACAAGAAAGCAATATTCCCCTATGGAATGGAAAATTGTACTCTAAATCAAGAGGTGTTAAGAAGAGGTTCAATAATTAAGTCTGAACTTCATTTCATTTCTGTTAGCTCTTAAAATCAGTTCCTTCATTACTCCATTCCTGCCCTTCTAACAGGAGGGAGGATCAGCTTTGTGGCTCCTCAGACTTTCCAGCCTTCCCTTCTCAGCCAGGGCAAGTGGGGGCTATTCAAGTTTTTGCCTTGCTCCTCCTGGCTCCCCACGGGTGCTGGAATGTAAAGACTAGCTCTAGCACAATGTACTCCAGCTTTGCTGCTGCTGCCAAGGCTGGAAGCGGAGGCTGTGCAGAACAATTACATGCAAAGTTTGGGTATTATCCAGGGGAAGCTTAAAATTTGCTCATTCTGTTGCAGCGCTTCCTCTTGAGATATCAAGGCTTTTGCCTTCAAGACCAAAGAACGACCAACTTTGAACACTGAAGAAACACCCCACCCAAACAAAATGAACTTTAAAAGGAGGTGATATTTGAAGATGACAGGTACAGAACACAGCAAGAAGCAGTACCACAAAGTATTTTGCAACATTCTGCACCTCCATTTGCTCAATGCACTTTTCAAAAGGCAGCAATACTACACACAAGCCACATGTTCACTATTTTTGTTTCGCAGCACACCTAAGCTAATACAGCCCATCACTTTTCAGCTTTTCAATCTTTCTGCACAAACAGTAGCTACAGATATCAGCGATTACTGCACTGAGCCACAAAGTGAGAATAATTTTCACACACCACGGAAAGGTGACTTGTAAAGGAAACAACAGCTTGCACGTCACATTTTCCTTCCAATCTCAGTACACATCGAGAAAAGCTGAGGGTTTTTTTTCTTCTTCTGTAGCAGGATGAAAGAAAGATTTAATGCTTCAACTAGTTCACACACCAAATAGTAAGAGAAGTTATAATTTCCCTTGAAGACTATGAATAGGTACAGAAGTAGCCACACATAACATAGCAAAAATGGAAGTAGGAGAAACTGGATTAATGGGGAAGTTTGGGGGGGAGGGGAAGGTATTCTGCTAAAAAGCTCTTGCTCTTTTCAGTAAACAGGTGGTAAAAATTAGAGACTCTGAAAAAGAAAAACACCTGTACATTCAGTTACCCCATAAATTAATTTCCCAATATTTTTTACTAGCTTCCCTATAAGGCCAGAGAAATCAATGAACAAATTATTCAAAAAATGACAAATGAGTTGTCATAAGCTTGATAAATTTAACTCCACTTCAACATACAGTGCACATTTCAACTGATTTAGCTAAAACAGTTTAGCTATCTGTAAGGAAAGATGTCTGTAAAATGAGGTATTTCAAGTAATCTTGGGCCTGTTCCTAAAATGCATTTAACTAGGGAGACACAGCAGAGTACCTCTCATCATACACACAGAAAAAATAACCTTTCATGCCTCTTAGTAAAATAACCTTAATGTTAAGGTAGAAAGATAAATAAACCAAGATCCTATGCTACAGCTCAAGCTATACCATGGAGAGAAGAAAAAAGCAAGCGCCTTTCCCCACAAGCCCTTTGAGTCAATGATGTGGACCACCTCATGTAGATGTTCCATCTTCAAATGACCAATCTCACTGCATCCTCTTCCAAGCCAAAATACTTGAACCAATCTCCAGCAGCATATGAAGCAACATATAAGAAGCAAAAAAAAAAAAGCAAACAAAACCAAATCAGCCAAAGCAGTGCATGAGAACTTTACCAAGCCTGTTTTGGGAGAACAGATCAAACCTTTACTGAAAGGCACTAATCATGGTGCGCCCAGAAACTAACACTGAAAACAAGCCAGGATAAAAGTGTTAATGGCACAAAGAAGCTATCATAATAAAAACTCTTGACAGGCCCTGCCTTCTATCCAAAAACAATCACACAAGGAAGAAACCAATCATCTGACATGCTCTAAAATTGTCTCTGCATGTAAGCTTTCAAAGGTATGAGGAGACAGTGGAAGAAAAGCATCACAAGCACTTGCCCCTGCAAATGAGACCCACCACCCCATCGGCTACTGTATTTTCCTCCTCAGCAAGGCAACTTCCCTGCGTAATTGCTAAAGCTATTATTCAGCAGCACACACAGTGCATATCTCATAACTGCATAGTTATACTATAGTATATACTATCTCACCAATCACGTTTTATAGCCAAAACACCATAACTCACCTATTTCCCCACTTGTTCACAACTCGGGACTTAGGCACTTGTGATCTTCCCGTCAGCTTTAAAGTTTGGCTGTCCTACCTATGTGCTCTGCAGCTGCTCCCAAAGGCACCTCCACAACAGGGAATTGATTCCACAGAGAAACTTTCCTGCTAGTTTTGAACAGTGGAGTATTTGAACACGAGGAGTCTCACAAGTCTCAACAGACGAGTCATACATCCCACAAGCAAGAGAGGTCTCCTATAACCAAAATGACCCTCAGGGAGATCATGGATTTACCCACCTTTAATACCATAGCCTTAAGTTTAAGAAATAACTTAAATTGACTTGCAGAGAAACAGACATGCTAAAGAAGCAGGTACTGCATCAAGAAAGATGCAAAGAAAGATCCATAGATTTATTTCACATAGGTGAGAAGAATAAAAACAAGGATACAGTCCTGCTACCCTACATGTGGAAGGAAAGTTATTTTAGTTTCAGTTCTACGAGCTAATCAGGTAAGAATATATCCTATTCAGAAATGGATGGGTAAGAAGCCTCGCTCCATACATATTTCCTTTTCCTTTAAGCCGACTCTGTAGCTTTTTAAGTCTAGTACCATGGCATTCACCACAAAGTATATATATTTTTTTAATGAACAATGTTTTTAGACGGTTCAGCTACAATAGACTTGCCAGGTTAAAACAAGTAATTTCATCCCATCACAAAGTCTGTCCTTTCTAAATCGTTTTGCAACCACATGGTATGGAAGAACAGATTGGCATAAAGTGGGTAAAGAGAAAGACAAAACCTGAAGAAACCTGGACAGAAAGTTTCAGTTGGATAGCAGGAGCACAACAGCTGAGCTGTTCATCTCGCTGGAAATTTTAATTTGCAAGAGGACAGCAAGCCTGACCTCACAGTTTGCGACACCTAAAATAGAAGCACCACCCCCACTGCCAGAAAATGATCCAAACATTTAAAAAAAAAAAAAAAAAAAGGCAGAAAAGACAAAACTTCCAGGGTTTGTTTCTTCCCTAAACTACAAGTAATGGATTTGCATAGCTTCAGGCTGAGTCTTCCCACAGAGTCATTGTTCCTTCCCCTAGGCCTTGGGCATTTCCAAGGGGCAGTCAGTCTCTCCTTTTCGGCGCCCCCACTAAAAGCAACCCTTTATCCTAACCTGCCTGACCGGCAGCCATGACAACACGCTGGGATTACCAGACCCAAGCATCTCAGTAGAAGTCACAAGTCTCTCCTCAAATTCCATTTACGACCGCTGCCGACCGCCACCGCTAGCTCTGCCTGGAGGCTCCGCCTGCGCGGGGCTGCCCGGCCCGCATGTGCCCGCTTTCCCCTTGCCCTGCCCAGCTTCGGAGCCCCCGCCCGGCGCCCCACCACCGCCCCGTAACCACTCGCCGGGCCTCACCGCGACTTACCGCTGGCGGGGGGCCCTGAGGAGGCCGTGGGGCGGCTCTCGGCGGCAGCAGCACGCGGCCC
>JANHGB010028830.1:21050-37569 GCA_026283785.1 Coracopsis vasa | reverse complement strand
GCCCTGCACCAGCTCCATTGCCCTTCTCTGGCCCTGCTCCAGCACCTCAATGTCTCTCTTGTAGTGAGGGGCCCAGAGCTGAACACAGGATTCGAGATGCGGCCTCACCAGTGCCCAGTGCAGGGGCACAATCCCTGCCCTGCCCCTGCTGCAGCACTGGTGCTGATACAGGCCAGGATGCTGGTGGCTTCCTGGCTGCCTGGGCACAAGCTGCTCATGTTCAGCTTCACCAATCAGCACCCCCAAGTCCTTCTCCATGAACAGCTTTCCAGCCTGTTTCCCAAGCCTGGGGCATTGCAGGGGGTTGTTGTAACCTATGTGCAGGACCCAGCACTTTGCATTAGTGAAACTCATACCACTGGCCACAGCCCACTGATCTAGCCTGTAAAATATGAAACCACATAGCACTACAGGAGTGCTTACAAAGTAACACAAATAAAGTACTAAACACTTGTGTACAAATAGGGCTGATGCTAACAGACTGGCCTTTCTGATACCTCCAGATGCAACATAACTTTCTGATAATTTCTCAAACATAAGACAAAATAGTAAGACCATTTCCCATCTACTCTATGCAATCTACATTATGGTTGATTTTTCTGCAGAAGGTTCCACACAAATGAGATAAATATTCATTTTACAGCATTTTTTTCCAATCAGCTTGAATAAATTGTGTGAAAATTAAACTGACTGTTTATGATTAGTGACTGTCAATCAGAATGTCACCCAGGGTTAGCACAGCCCTTAATGGCTCCCTAAACCCTTGGCATTAGGGACATGCGCATCCTCAGCTCACATGTACTGACTGTTACACTGATTTATTATTTGGGCAAAGCTACAGTTATTCCACACAGAAATACATCTCCACCTTTATTGATATAGGAACAATATACAGCCAATGTCTGGCTAATGTTAATCTGCCTCAGTAGAGTAATAATGAAAATAACCAATTAAGAATAATAATAATTGAGATATCTATAGCTAAATAATAGATCTATTTTATCAGGACACTGACATGACTGGCTGACCAGCGGGATCTCAGGGTAGAAGGAAGTAAAGAGGACGGTTTTTTGAGAGCAACAGCTATGCAGCACTGGGATATAAATAAAGTGGGAAACCAACTTACTGAACTCTGCTCAGAGAATTCAACCACCTTACACAAAATACTGCATCTCACCATCACAGCATAAAGACACTTATTCTGGCATATCAAAGTGAACTACAGAAGAATCAATCTGGTGGCATCATTCAGCAGAAGATAGTGATGGAAACTTGACATTAAGGCTAAGTGCCACACAGGAAGAGGCATTCAGTGAATCACCAGTGATTCCCCTGCTCTGCTGGATCCCTCTTCACCCACAGGTACCTCACCTTACCTCCTACAGCCCCAAGGCATGGCCTAACTGAAAACATATTGGAGGCTCACAAGTCATAATTTATGGAAATGTTTCTCCTGGACATGTTGAGATTAATTCCATCCTGTAGTTCTGATTACACCGTATTTCTAGGCAAGAGACTGAACACAAATACCCTCTGAGGCTGCAAAATACCTGCTCATGGTGTTCTACTTACAGACTTACTGTTCCTTCTGTTGAGATTGAAAATCGGCGAGATATAGTCATGGAAGTCCTCAAGATTACACAGAAAGGCTTAAGCCTTTGGAAAAAGTCACCCTTAATTTAAGTGAAGTGTCAGAACTGGCTCCTCCTTGGGAAAACTCAGCAAATACACATACAGCTATCATCTTTCCTGAATTACCTTCAGAGCAAGTAGAGTATGACCCTTTGAGAGAAGCCTTGTGATTGCAGTATCTAGATAACATTACCTCTCTTCTTCATAAGTGGTGAAAAATCAATGAACTTGACTAAATTTATTTACTTCAACCTCAGCACTTGTCAATAACAAACAAATTATTCTAGCTGGAGCTCTATTTGGTGAGGTATAGATACAGTCAATAACTCATCTGTAAATGCTAGCTCAAAAGTGAAGCTAAATCACTGTCTAAATCACTGTCTCAAACTATGTGTAGTTTGGATGTAGTGCAAATGTCACATTTGGTTCTCCAGAGTCACTAGCATCAACATAACTTCACCTCCACTACTGTCATTCCAGCTTTAACACAGATTTCTCTGTAAGTATACTTAGGCCAGTGCTAGCTATCGTGAGTCCAGAACCCAGGACTGCTTCCCTCCCGGCAAGAGCCTTTGTCAGTGGGACACAGTTACATTCCTGTGTTCTTACCCTAGCTCTCACATTTGTCCTCTTTATTTTTGTACTCCTTACAGTATGGTGGCAAGAGGCAATTTATCATGGTGCCAGTAAGTCACACTTCTGGAGATGCAAAAAAAGAGCTTCAAGTCTCACATTTTCTCAGTGTGTCCTTTAGGTCATTATATAGAAGTAGACAAGGCCACAATCTGCTTTAAGAGAGAGTAATCCAATTGTCCATAACCAGAAAGACAAATGAGGTGTTAAGAAGCAACAGCTCTTAACACCTAACCAGAATTCTAGACTAGCATTCTTCAGCACATGTAGGTCAATCTGCAGGTAAGTACTTCTGCCTGAGAGGGAAATGATATATATATATAAAAATAATATATATATTTTAAAATATAATATATATATAAATCCGGTTAATGAAAGAATGCTGGTATTTGCTGAAGACGCACCTCATGCCTCTTGATTTCAAAACCATTTATGAGTCTTGGTGCCACCAAACCCAACTTTTCCAAGTCAGCAAACACAGGTGCCCAACTTGGTATTGTGACTCAGATACCAATGCCTGAGTCAGTGGCACTGGTTGATACAACAAAGTGGACTGCAGCTCTCCCAAGAGCCTGCTTGGTTCTTGGACAACACCTCCACTGTTCTACTCAGCCCTAGGGCTGGGGCTGTGCTGTCAGCAGCTCATGGGCCACTCTGCCAGAGGCGTAACTCAGTCTCTGCTGTTCCATTGATTTCTCCGAGTAGCTTTGGGAGCAGTAAGAAGAAAAAGGGGCAGGGGAAAGCTCAAAATATTCTCTTGTTCTACAGCAAACTGGCACAGAGCCATCAAAATCAATGAAACAAAACTCATTTAACAGCACCAAAGGCTCATAATTTCTGTTTGCTGAATAAATATCTGTAACCTTCTAAAATACCATAAACCACAAATTCTCTTCCTTGTAACCTTTTAAGATACCATGAATTGCAAAACTTCTCTTCCCTCCCGATAGCTCAGAGCACAGGTAAATCTCTCCATGTACATGCTCATTTACAACTCAAAGTACACTTCCTCCAATGCGATACATTTAGGCTGCTGTTTGGCTAGGAATGCTTGTGCAGACAATGGGTGATACACTGCCTGTGCTCAAGGAACCAGAGCTCAATTATACTGACTTCTGTGGAGTAATGATTTTGTCCAAGGTGTTTAAGGTTAGTCACGTGTGTAAGCACCTTGCTGAACCAAAGCATCCATCAATTGTGTCTCAGGCTTTCAGGTAAACTAATCTTTCTCATGTCCTGCAAACAAACCAACCAACGTGCCAGCACCTTATGCTGCTTTCTCATGAAAGAGGCAGCAAAAGCAATGGGTTTGTTTGGTTTGTTGCCATTTAGTTATTAAAAAGAGGGAGCTCCATTTCCAAAAGTCTCCACCAAGTTTATCAGTTTAATAAATGCTGAGGATATGCTTAAAAATAATGTGATGTAAACCCCAAATCTTGTAACCCAGATAAAACACAAGCCTTAAATTACGGGTCGTGGCAAATTACAGTTTGGTGGGTTGGGTTTGGGTTTTAGGTTTTTTAATCCTTCCCTTCTAGCTGACAAGAGACAGCACAATGGAAAGCAGGGGAAAGATGAGAAGAAACATATTTTCACATTAGAAGAGAATGGAAGGACAGTGGTGGCACAGGGCTGCCAGAAAAAGAAGAGTTCTGCCCATCTCTGCCCTGCAGTTGTGGGACATGGATGAAGACGGGTGAATTGCTACTAAACAGCAAACAGCCTCAAGACTTCTGTTTTCAGCCTATCCTAGTACAAGGATGTAAATAATTACTTAAATATTGGCCAGTTCAAATGACATTTAATGTCACTGTCAGATGTCCTTTTTTCCTTGCCAGAAACACACTCCATTAACATAAAAATCAGACATATAACATGCAGAAGAATTAAATAATTAGTTAGCTCATGCAAACAGCATCTTGACACTACTAACCCCGTAGCTACTAGATACTGGTTTGTACCACAAGATTTAAACCCACACTCTCCTCCTTCAGGTTAGGACTTTCTGACAGTTCATATTTAGAGTTTATTACTAATTTCTGGCCTGTTTTCCAACTCTCTAATGATTTGTCTAAAAAAAAATCCCTCCTTTTCCAGGTGTTCCCACAGAAGCTCTGAGTAAGCATCTCCTGAACTAACTGCAGCTCTATAGCCATATAAATCAGAGCCGCAAATTCATGACCTCGCTGGGATCAGAGACTCAGGATGGGATAGTTTGCAAAGAAGATAACATAATTTCAGCAAAAAGTTAAGGCAGAAAAAGGAGCTACTAAGAATAAACTCTTCTTGCAACTGAAAAATTGAAAGTATACCTTATTCCAAGAGGGGTTTTCTTTTAAGTGCCAGCTGAAACAGCTCCATTGCCTTGGCAGAAGGGGTCACATCCTATTAGAAGCTGCCTTGCACACCCTGCAGACACATCTGTAATTGATAGTGTTCAAGCCTTGTTTACTGTGAACAAACCACAGCAGATCCCAGACCTAGAAATTGCTAGGAAATTGTCATTTGCTAGGTCTGTGCTGAGGCTCCTGCTGATGGTAGCTCCTAAATAATTAAAGATGAAGAATGGGTCTGATGCAGTTTCTCTGTTGGTGATTACTTTAAAAAAAAAAGGAAGATTTCAAAGCACAGGCCTTGAAAGTCTCTCTGCCTTATAACTCAAGGGATGACGACACTGGATGGAGTTTGAAGCATTGTAAAGTACTCAATCTTGTTACAATATCCTTAAAAAGATGCTACCTAAGGGTTTGGAAACTTACTTGGGAGCTGAAATATGGTTGAACTTTTATTTAAGGCCATGTCAATTAGTACAAGATGGAAAATAAGTCTGTAGAAATTGAACTGATTTCTTTGCGGGCTGTTTGTGTTTGGCTTTATCCTGACATGGAAAACCTGAATACTGTGCACTAAAGAGTTGCTATATTTAGGCAGAACCCTGCCTAGATATCTCTGCCAGTTATTAATGCTGTCGGGCATGATAAAATGCTGCATCATATTTGTCTGCATTTGCTGTTCTCCTCATTTAAGCCATTTAGGCTAAAAATTTTCACATGGAGTTTCTGCCTCAAGCTTAATCAGTTAGAAATGTTAGGAAAGAGGGAAGCAGCTGTTGCCAAAGAAAGAGCCCAGCTCCATAAGATGCTTCCAACCCCTGCCCCAGTTTCTCTCCCAAAATGAACTTGGTTTTTTTCCCTTACTTCCCTTAGACCTATTTTTGGGAAAGATGTACAGGTTCAGCATGGAGGGTCACGGATATCCAGCATGCCTTGCATTTGAAAAATCCATCTCAATTCTGGCTTTATTTTGCAAACATAAGGGCAAATTATTAGCTTCATTAGCCTGATCTTACTAATGCCAACAGAGAGACTTCCATTTATTTCCATGGGAGCAGACTCTAAAGTTTCATTGATGCTGTTATGGCACATCCAGAATAGTCTTTCATTTGAAATAATTTGCTGTTAGAAGACCACAGACACAGGTATTTCATACTGAAAACAAGGGAAATCATCTTCCTTTTGTTTCATTGCATCTGAACAAGCCAAGATTGCCCTGTTAGTTTTGTAAGATGCAACAACCTGAAGTTGGTTCTCTTAAAGAGAACTTCAAGGTGAGCAATCCCTTTAATGAAAGCTGCTACAATTTACCCACCTTTTACATCTCTGTTTCCCTCTCTTCTGCAAAGGGTCTTGGCTTCAAGCCTACCCATTCCAGAAATCCCAAGCCAACATTATACACTTACAAGTAAGATTTGTCCCATCTGCTGCATTTCTCTTGTTTCATAAAGCCACGGGATTGTTATGAAGATTCATGCTCAGATTTTTTTTGCAGCTCCAAATGTGAAGGGGTGTTTATGACTTCTTAGTTAAACTGTAAAATCTCCATCTGCTAATGACTCCTTTTTAACACCAGAAAGCCTCTCAAGCTTTAGGATGAAAACTGCCTCTTTAACTGTTATGTCCTTCCAAGAGCAGTGAAGGAAATCTGCCTCTTTGCTGTTCTGGAGACAGGGGAGGCCAAATGCTCCTGCTAGAAGAGCATCTCCATGGAAACAAGTAGCCACACTGCCCCTCCAGCCTAAAGCAAGTAGGACCAGGAACAATTACTGCAGTCCTGATGCTCCTCCATTAGGAAGAAAATCAAGCATGGCTTCACAGTGTTTGGTTACTCCCCACACTGTTGTTCTTGTACCACAAATTTATGGAGGAAGAGGTTGTGGGATGAGAATACTTTTGGTCCCCTAACTGAGGGGATTTTTGTGTTGTTTTGGTCATTTTAGTTTTCTAATGGTTGTCAGGGTGAGCTCAGCTGCTCCAGCCAAACTTCATGTTTCTCCCTGATGGTCCTGGCAGTTCAGTGGGAGGCAAGGTTGAGTATTAAACATGATTAGCTGCTCCACTAGGAAATTAATACCAGCTATCTTCCACTTAGTGGAAGCCACTCACAATTAAAAAGCACTTCTGAATTAAGGGACTTGCAGTCAGGAATAAAGATTTCCCTTACTGTTGTTATCAAGGGACACATCCACATTCAAATCTAGTACTGTGTGGACAAAATGTGAACAGCAGAATTCGAAAGCAATTCACAAAGCAAATCCAAGTAATTTTTACCACCACAAAAAGACAAAACCAAGCAAAACAAAAGAAACCCAAAGCCAACCAAAAAAACCTAAAACAAACCCCCAAACCACCATTCCAGTTTAGAGTAACTTCATGGAAAGCAAAACCAAAAGCTGGATACTTTTTGGGTCTCTGCTAGCGTTAATCACAATTCCCTCCACTCCATGGAAAATTGAATTGTTTGTTTCCATGATTTAAGGAACATTAGAAAATATTTCTAGCTGGAGAAACCAACCAACCAGCACTCAGAAGTTCCAAGTTTCCAGCTCAGAAGATCCTGGTTTTGCATTGACAATGTTTCTACTGAAAAGCTGAAGGTTTTGAGGAGTTTTCTAGAGCCTCCCTCCCTACCTCAAAACTGTATTTTTGGCTGTAAACCCTTCTCCACCCAAGCACAGATTATATAGAAATATTTGGTTCAACTTCTATCTCTACCAATGCCTTACATGATTTGGGGCCATCTGAGTTGGAAGTTGGTTTGAGTTGCTGGCATGATGCCCTTCTGTATCACTTACTCTCCATGGCTGATTGATCCTCCCCCATTCACACATTCATTAACTTCAGTTGACTGTTTTTTATGAAGAACACACCCATGTTCCTTGATCTGCTTCCTGTTTAGAGGAAAACAGTGATTCTTTAAAGAATATTCTTTAATCAATTCATTTCTACATAGGCAATGGGATCGCTGCCTTTAAAAATAGATAAATAAATAAAGCTCCTGCTCCCCATGGGAAGGCAGGCGGGTAGAGAGAGAATTTATGATGAGGACTTGTAAGGGGAACAAATAAAACCTTGAAACTGGAAAGGGGAGGCAAGAAAGATATTCCAGCAGCATATCCTGATCAGAAGACAGATTTTTTTTTTGATGAACATCTAAGGCCAGGTATTGGTCTGCAGACATCTATAGAGTCCTGGTGAAATAAATGTAGCTGAATCAAATGATACCAGCTGACGATAAATCTCAGCTGCTGACACAGCACAGCATGCTTTGAATGCTACAGCTCTGCTGCAATAATCCTTGAAGGCCTCTTTAGTCTGGACATTCATGCTCCAGGCCTGAATTATACCACGCAGTTCATTCATATCCTTCATGTGGAAATAGCAGCAAGTGAACCAGCCTGCAAATCACATCACAAAGTGAGCTCAACAAGCAGTTGCCCCACTCAGGACAATGATGACTGAAAACTTTCCTGTGTTGTACAACAAAATAAACCTAAAATAAAGGCAAGCAGCATCATTCATTTCCTGGCTTTTGGTGGTAAGTGGTGGGACACTAGGCCTCTAACATGTTGCTGAGTGACCTCATACTCACTGTGGCTCATGCTCATTTCTCAGGAGGGAAAGATGACAGCCTGCAGGCTGAGGCTAGTGCTGAGCACAGCGCAGTGCTGTTGTTAGGCGAGGTGCTGCTTTGGGCTCATTTTGCTGTTCACTTATCATATCTGGTGCATCCAGAGGGAATATTAAAAGAGATAATGAGCAAGACAGACAAATCACCATGATGGTGTAATCACCACTACTGGTGTAATCCAGTGCCAAGGATCTTTTCACTTCATGTTTAGGAGAGCTGCCCTTGCTATTGTTAGTGCTGTGCAGGGCTGTCACATATCACTTGCCTTGCAATCTGTTAGTTGCCTTGAGATCTGTTAGTGTTGGGGGGGGGGGGAAGTAAACAAAACTAACAAAAAAACCCAAACCAAACCCCAAAACCCATTATGATTTGAGATTTAAACCTGACAGCCTATCAGATAACTTGACAAATGACTAAATATCTGGCTGCTCTTCACATGGTGTTCTGACTGGAGGTGTAGGGAAAATGCTTTTCTTTTAGGACCGCATTCTGCCATATTACATCGTGCAAACCTCCCAAGGGAAATAGCTGAGAACAGAAGGAATTACATGGAAGGGAAATGAACTCAGCTTATTTGAGTATGAACTGACACATGCTGGATGTGGCAGATGAGAGTATAAGCTAGGAAAAGTATGGTTTGGGAGAAAAGATGGCATGAACGATACCACACGATATATATATTGATATATATATATATTTTATATTAAAGATTTTCTCCTGCATTTGCTTTAAAGTCAAGTGCTTAAAAGCCTTCTTCTGAGCAACTATGAACTTCAGAATGAAAGAATGGCTGCATTTTCCTCCCCCAAAGTGGAGGAGGGAGGGTGGCTTGCTTCCCAGTCCACACCCGCAAGGTAAGTGCACAGTACAGCAGTCCCTTCAAGCCAAGCTCTGTAACTGCAGCTTCTGCCAGAGTGAGGGGTCTCATTCAATGAGAGGGAGAAAGAGGCAAATCCTACGGCCCCAAGCTTTAAGGGGATTCATTACCATGCAAAATGGCTGATGAAGCAAGTCTTCAGAATGGCTTTCACTCCCAATAGCACCTCATTAGGAGCACAAACTGTCATGATAAAGAATTCAAATACATTCCAGCCAACCGACCCTCTTAATGATGCCAGGCACAGTTTCTTATGTTAAATAATGCATTTTCTCAGCCACAGCAGAACATCTCACCTACTTTCAAGCTTTTAGAAAAATCACAGTATTTGCGTAATCCCCATCATATCAAAGAACATTTTTAATATCAGCTGGAGGAAAGGAGTCACTCCCATTGCTGGTAGCTTTCCACCATAAAAGTAGGTATCATTTGATTCTACATAAACCAGAGTGCAACTTTTCTGGGAATATAGATCTCCAAATATGACACACTCAACAGAAACTACAAACACACTCATGTATCAATGTAAAGTTCGTAACTTGAAGGTATCTACCAACTGCTTTATCTCTAAAGCCACTATTTTACACACACACTTCTACCTTGAACACAATCCTCAATCCTTAATACTACTCACCCAAGTAACTGATTTTCAGCTCGTAACCAAGACATTTCCTACATTGCAAAGTGTACTATTAGCTGAAGATGACAGGGACATTTCAAGATTTCATACTGTAGCTGCTCTTACATGATAGGAAACATCAGCAGCATGCAAACACACTGACTGAAATGCAGGAATACAATTTACAGCACAAACCAACAACTGATATAGCAAAATCAAGAAAAACATTCTTAATCCTCATTCTCTAATATTTAACTCCTTTAGTTTGGAGATATCAGGAATCTGACAGGGTTTTTTTATACTTCCTCCTACACTGCAACACCTGGAAGTCTGCATTTGTCTCACATGTACTTGGAAAAATGTCAGCAGGGTGCAATCTTGAAACCTGTTGGCTGCAGCCTTGGAGCCCAGGGAAAGCAAGCGATCCATACAAAGGACCTGCAGGATCCGTTCTCCTCTGTCAGGTCACAAGAAGGTCTTTTAGAGAGCCTAAGACTACTGTTACAAACAATGACAAGATTCTGCGCAAGGCCCAAGACATCTAGTTTGTTTTGGGGACATCTGTTAAAGCCCAAGGAAGAAGTCAAACTGGCAGAACTCTTTCATTTATAAAGGTATCTTGTACTGCATAGACAATTCTTGCTCCTTGGATAAGAAATACAGCAGCCCCTGTTCAGAGCAGACTGCAGTCTAGGAGCTAATACCTAAAATGCCTTCACCTGAAAAGAACTGCCATAGAGAAATAAAAGCTAGATTAATCCAGTGTCCCTGTGATGCAGGCGGAAAAGGGGGATGCCTGGTGTAAGACAAAGCAGTAAACCAGCTGAAAATCTAAGCTAACGATCCTGTAATTGTGTTTCCAAATTGCCATCCCATTTGGATCAAACCTGCTTTCTGCTGTGCCACAGAAGTAGATATTCTCTGAACAACAGTTGGCTCCAGCAGCTTTGATGCAAAAGTTTGTCTTGAGATTTATTCCTTCCATCTGATGATAATTTCTGAGGGAAAGCAGAAATATTGAACTTCCATCAAAGCAAGCTAACATAGCAGTAATGATTTCAGAAAGAAGGATTATGTAGATCACTAGCTTTCAAGTCCATGACTTGAATCACCAGTGTGATTGATGTTGAAGGGGCTCAGCCTCCTACATCTCAGCACAGAACATGGAAACTGCACTTTCAGGGAGCAGAAAGGCTGGTTTCAAGGATACTGGCTCTTCATCACTGACTTGTTTGGAGCTGCAGGTGAGCAGCTTTGGTACAACCCTCTTGCTGGCTGTGTACAAAGGAGACTGCCCACAATTAACACAACTGGTAGTCAGGCTTGATAACATTTTTCTAACCTGGAAAAGAATGTTACAGAATGTTAGCCAAGGTGGTTGGGATTTTAAGAAAGAAAGGAAAAAATACCAGTGAGGTCCATACCTCAGAATTAATTGGTGAGAAAGAGCCTAGAGATGGCTAAACTTCATTATGCAGATACAGCTGAAACGGAGCACTATCAACACTAAATAAGAAGCAGCATATTTTATCCTTCCTTAAGACAGGCATATGCCTGAGATCAAGTGCCAGTTGCTCTTTAGGTGCTGAGGTGGTTCTTCAAACCCAGGGCTGATCCCAGCTCCTGCAGAGCAGCATTTTACACTGGTGAGGTAAGTTAACTCCTCAAGCCTGGAGTAGGAGGGGGGCAGTAGTGGAAATTAAGGTCAGTTGAGAACCAAGTTCCCCTTTGGGAAATGCTGGGCTAGCCTACAAGCAATGCCATGTGTCCTCAAGAAAAGTAAGCTTTTTGTCCACCTTAAACCTCCCGTTTAAGTAACGGGCAACACCAGATCTTGATCCAGTATAAATTCAAGTACATCATTAATTCAGTCCCTCAAAGTCACTCCTCATACCTGCAT
Organism: Coracopsis vasa; assembly: GCA_026283785.1. Taxonomy (NCBI): domain Eukaryota; kingdom Metazoa; phylum Chordata; class Aves; order Psittaciformes; family Psittacidae; genus Coracopsis; species Coracopsis vasa. The sequence goes on along the minus strand of JANHGB010028830.1, from coordinate 25,941 downwards.
ACAAAGTTCTTTTCTTGGGGGTAAAATATGTCTATATTATCACCTCCATATTCACAAATAATGTCTTACATTTCTAAAGATATAATTGATGCCTGGGATTTATTGTAACAGTAAAGGCCACTATTATAATGACTTTGTAAGAGTCATGAAATATTGTGGAAGTGAAAAATTGCAGAGTCCTCTGGCTCATTTGACTCAGGAATAGGCACTAGATTTGCAAGTCAAATCAGTTAAAGATATTATATAATTGGATGAATAATCAAAAAATGCTCATTAAAGCTTCAAAAAGATGTTGATGTAGCAGAATGCTTTCCTCTGACCTTCATTGTTTTGCATTGTCCATTTTGACTGTTTCTTGTCCCTGCCAAACAGAATAAATTCAGCCTTTAAAATGATCATCCAGCAACACTTCCCCTTTCAGCTAGTTCCACCATCCATTACAATGCTCTTTTATCCTTCTGTAAGTGATGCCGGCCCAGAGGTGGGAATCTTGTGGATTAACCCTGTTTCACTGTCAGAAGAGGTCATCAAGACAAAGATGAAACTATTCTGGTGAGCAATTATGTAAAAGCAAGGAAAAAGCACAGCATTAACTTGCCCTTCTACCTGTGTTGCTGACATCAACTGCTTGGCTGTCTGCAGTTTTAGGGCCTAAGATCAGTGATCCAGATGATCCCTTAGTCCCACATATCCCTCCTCTACACGTACAAACACTACACCACAGTCAGGTTCCCTAAAACAAATACCTCCTGGTTGGCTGTACATTAACATGCTGGCATCCAAACCAAAGTGTGAACAAGGATTAATGATTTTAGGGCAGAAGCCAAAACATTAAGTGCCCTGATAACAAGATAATAAAACTATTTACAATTCATACCACAGCTGTCTGCATCTAGATGCAGTCTTCTGTGCTTTGCTAGGCACTCTGAAGCTCAATTCTACCACAGAAATAAAGAATCACAACCAAGCCTTCTTTAACCCTCCAAACCACAAAAAGGCAATTACAACATAACACAGCAAAAGGAAGGTAGAACACACATCACTTAATTAGTTTTAAGCAGAACTTGAGCACTGACATCTAAAATGCCCCCTCTAAGTGTTGAGGATCCCTCCATTCCTGACACTGCATCACTTGAAAGTGCTGCTAGTATCTACAGCTGTGTCCCACCCAAGCTCCCCCAGCCTTCCCCAGGGCTTTGCTCAACTAGTCACCACCTACCCATGCTCAAAGCTTTCTATAGTTTTGGTTTAATGATGCTCAACAGTAAGATAAATACAAGGTATTAGAAGGATACTGTCGAGTTTTAGAGGGAGAGCAGTGAAGTCCCTGAGCACGTGAGGGGCAGCAGGGAGCTTCTCTGACACATTCCTGTTCAGAGGAGCTGCTCAAAACTGGTTCTTACCAGAAGTGGTATATAAAGAAGGAAGTGAAAAATGGCACTAGTTTTTACTAATATAAAACAGTACTATTTTTTCTTTGGTGCTTCCATTATGTTTCTCTTCAATTTGGGTGCTAGGGAAACAAGGCTAGGAATCAACAGTCAGACATGGGGCAATTACTCTTAAAGTGGTTGTTACAAATGTTTTTTTCCCCAAATATCACTAGACTTTACCATACACAGTTGATCACCAGGAAACTGAACTGCTGTGGTCAAAGGTAAATGCGTATCTTATACTTGATTATGTGAGATGACAACCTAAATAAGTACATGTACAGCTATTCTGTCATCATTTCAAACCTCATTAGCTGTGATAGCTTTGGGATTTCAGACTTCATTTTAATGAAATATCTTCATGGAACACTGTGAGGTATATTTATAGTTATGTATCAGTTTGGCATTTGGATTTGCCCTCAGGGAATAAAAGGGTGGTAGATACTTATGTTAAGCAAAATGACAGAAAGGAAACTCTGCAATAACAGAAAAGGAAAGAATAGAAAACAACCAAACCACAGATCTGGAACTAGCACAAGGAGCTGGGAGTACATTTTAAGTCTGACCTCTGTCTATTTTCATAGTTTAGAAGAGGAGTAGCTTAGATTTGTGGTTTCTGTAGCACAAGAGGAGGGGAGAGGTTGAAGTGCTAATGGAGAATATTTTTGTTGTGATAAAACATTTCTATATATAAAGAAACTTCAATTTAGTATTAGAAAAAAGCCTTTTACAGGTTAAATACTGAAGTTTCAAACTCAGATGTTACCTAATCATGTGCCTAACAAGTCTCTTTTATAATGTATTGATAGATGTCTCAAAACAAGCTTTGAATACAACTCCGCATTAGCAACAGTTCTGTACAAAGCTGTTCTGACTTGGCTCCCCACGTTAAGCACATTCTGCTCAGTCAAACAGCTTCATGAAAGCTATTATTAATTTTCAGACTAGTGAAATGATTTTCATATCCCAAATGAACACACAGAGAAACCGGTAACGGTCCATTTCATTAGCAACACATGCAGAGGAAGAAAACATTGACAAGGGCTTGCATGTATTTATTCACTGTTTATTTACAAACAACATAAATGGGTTTTTTTAAATCTAAAGTTTTGCCAGGAGTGCCATTAACACAATTCAAGATCTTCCTCTAGATACCCATTCACCATCATCCCCAGCTTAGCTCCTATAGTTGCCATTGCCTCGTTCTTTTGCAAAGTAGAGTATAAAAGCAATAGATAGATGGAAATCCCACTGCAAACACACCTCTTTCCCTCAGTCTTCCATTAACAACAATTTGGAGGAAACAACCCTTAACAAACAAACAGCCCACCCAATCCATGTTAAAGAGCCACCCTTCTGAGGGTATGCCAAGCAAAAGCAAGTGTTTCACACAAGTTGCTCACTAGGGCACACTGATTTGGGCTTAAGACACCACCTGCAACTCAGATGAAAGCAGTTTTTTATAGCTGCTCTAAAGAAATGTAACTATTTTAAGAGATCAAACTATTACAAGCCTGTTAACACAGGTCTAACCCCCAGCACACCCATAGCCCATTCAATTGAACCTCATAAAGCACAAATATATGTGGTCAACATAATTTTTTTCACATCTAAATCAGAGATATAGTACTATTTCCCTGTCCTCTCCCCAAACCCAGCTCCATACACAAAGGTTGGCTCAGCACACAAGCTCCTACCTGCCTCCTGCCATGCAAAGAAACAAATCTCATCTTGCAGCCATGAGAGAGCAGAGCTTGTGTAGGCCAAGAACACAAGTATCCCACATGCTGACCAGGAGAAAAGCTCTTTTCAGCTGCTGGAAGGGAAGTGCTGCCAGGCAAGAGTGAGCTGAAGATGGGGAGGACCCTCAGCTGCAGGTGATCAACAACTTCACCAGCACACTCAAGGGACAGATGGCTGTGTGTCTGCACAAGAGCTGCCTCTGTGGGCTTCTAGTGGGTTATGCTACAGCTGAGCTTATTTACTTGATTGGAAATGCTGGATGGAACTCATAGATTTTGTTCACCTGTTGTTACACTGTAGTTTTACACAGTTTTTCTACCATATCCATATAGTGGGTTTAATTCATATGAGGAACTTCTGTTATGCTGAATGTTTCCTATGCACATGAGGGAGATAATATTCTGTTTTCTACAGTATGATCCTTGTACCGAATGTCAGGAGTTGCACAGTACTAATGAGCAGAAAAGGATTGCTTTATTCTCAATTTCCATTTCGATTCAGTTTAGCAAGGACTAAAATTAGCTCTAACAATGCACCCAGTGCATTAGACCCCACACAGCTTTTTCAAGTGTTATTTGTGTTTCATATCTCTCTACACAAAAGACCAACAGACTTCTACATATACAGGATAAAATCCCTTATCTGCAGCTGAAATGTGGGCTGACCAAGGTACATGTGTAAAGCAGTGAGTCTAGAAAGATGAGAAATGCCCCAAAGGCCACTCTGTTTCCTTAGCCCTGTGCTCAAGGCTGATCAGACATCCAAATACTCTTGCAATCACTAATGGCAGGTAGGGAGGATTTTTCGTATCAGAGAATTGTCATCATGTAAGTTAACAGAAGTGATTAAATAAAAATGGAGAAAAGATCAATGAAGCAATGCAAGGATTTTGTGGAGTCCTTCAGGCATATATCCCAAATGGACTGGGCAGGACTGCGGCCAAGTGAGACAACTAAGTGTAGGTTTATTAAACTCATGTAGAGCCACACGTGCCAAATAACCATGAATCCGGAGGTGAGGTGATTATGCCTTCTTTGCATTTTCTGTTATTTCCTATAGAAAACCACACAAAATCTAGAGGCTTTAGTGGTTTCTATTGCTGGAAAGCTGCTCTCTGTGTCACTGTTTCCTTTTCACCCTTCAGTACATTCAGTGTCCAGATAATATCTCCTGTCCTTAGTTTGAAAATACTTCACTGACCGTTTCCTTAACATGGCACAAACCTGAGACCTTGATCTGCTCTGCTGAAGTCAGTGGGAGTTTTTCAGCCCTTCAGTATGGCGCAGGAGAAATAAAGCTGTCTTCACTGAACCATCCTAGATGAGTTTTCTCTGCCCTTATGTGTAGTATCGTGGCTGCTGCATTCACAGGGATTTAGGGGGAAAAACACATGAATATTTTGCTCAATGAAAGCATAAATGGTACATGGAATGCAATGCCAACCAGCACTGCTGAACTCTGTATTGTAGTCTTTAATTCTGTCTTGGGGGAGAAAACTCATCCACCACTCAGTGCCTTACCCAATAACAGGAGATAGTATTGTGAACAGCAGAAACTTGTGTGCAAAGGTTTCAATACATACATTGCCACAGAGCAAAGTGGAAATGTAAAATAGTCCTTAAAAGCCAAAGGAGTTCAAAAGGAGTTTTCCTGAGCCAGAATTTGTTATGAATAGCTAGCACTAAGAAAGTAAATGCTTCACTGAAGAAAGGTTT
>JANHGB010028830.1:0-20950 GCA_026283785.1 Coracopsis vasa | reverse complement strand
CAGAGCAAAATGGAAATGTAAAATAGTCCTTAAAAGCCAAAGGAGTTCAAAAGGAGTTTTCCTGAGCCAGAATTCGTTATGAATAGCTAGCACTAAGAAAGTAAATGCTTCACTGAAGAAAGGTTTCAACTAAAAAAGATATGCCTTTATTCCTTTTGCATGAGCTGACTCCATTCTGTTGACTCTGCCTCTTTCTTTCTACGTTAAGGAAAGTAAAAAAAGATGAGTGGAGCTGGGCAAGTTTAATAGCTGGGCTTAATTCCTGCATTTTAAACAGTTCCTTTATCCGAAGGACATCTGCAAATTGAGGAATCAAACTTGGAATCTAAGCAAAACAAACTTTGTGGTATTATCCAACAGAGTGAAAAAGGCATGAAAATATTCTGTCGCACTCCCATCCCCTTCCCATGCAAACTCATGTTGAAAGAAAATAAAATCCTTCTATCTCAACTAAAGTTTGCCTTCTGGAATGTATTCTGAAGTAATTCTCCTCTATTTAAACCAGATTTGCTTCTCCTGTGTCATGCTGAAGTAATGTCAAACATGGATCTCACTTGAATGACATTAGAGAGCTGGGGGTAGTTTCAGTGCTTGCACTGCCAAGCTGGATTTAACTGGAATCAGAAAGTCTTGATGGTACAATCTGAGAAAACCACTTCTGTTGCCCTGATGCTTATGGGCTAGAAAATCCACTCAGCAAATTAATGCTATAATAATCATCATAATAATAAGAACATAATGAAAGTAAGTCAGTGCTTTCTTAGAGTGCCAGGATCACCTTCTGCTCGATGATGAAGATTGCTGCAGAATCCTGCTTTGATCTCCATCACTATTGATCGTGTGGGACATTTCACTGATTCACTGAGGCTGTACCCTCAGTATAACTTAAATGAATTATTAGTAACTGTGTTGATTCTTATTAACAAAGAGACCAAGTTTTGTCAATCTGTTACTAATCACTGTGCTACAGATGCTGACAGCAGCTGCAACAACACCAAACATTTACTAATACCATTAGAACAAAGGTTGAGTATAAAAACTGGAAATTCACCCAAAACACCCCTGGGCATATAGATTTTATTCAGTTTAATTTTGTATGCACAGGCATTCCCACAGAACTCAGGATTTATACACTGGCTACTTGCTTTGAATGAATTAGCAACCAAAGTTCAGTTCTGCTTAGAAAGTCAATGAAATTCACAGCCATGCAACTGATGCCCTGTTCTTAAAGACTGAAGTATCGCATTTGTGTATCAAACTTTATTGACAGCAACTCTGTGCTCAAGCCCAGGGCTGAACTATTTGGCAAGGGTCTATCAATGAGGATGCTAATTCACTGCAACAGATTAGAGGGATCTGTGAGGGTCTCTCATTTTACAAATGCAACTACACGATACACATCAGCAGAATTCCTAAGGGCCAGAAGCTCTGGTGTGCCATGGGGCCGGATACACTCTCTGTGGGGAAAGGAGTCACTGCTACTTCCACTCAGCTCTTCCTGATACTCTCTACACAGCTACTGAAAGTAAAATTTAGTATGTCAAGCACTTGCTAGGACAACCACGGAAGTCATGGTCAGACAGATGCCTGTAAGCATGTTTCAGTGAAAGCCCACCTATGGAGCTGTAAAGCATCACCTTTAAAAATTACCTTTTAAAAGGTCATTTCTCTCCATCCTTAGGGGCTGCTTAACATAGCCACTGTCTTTAAAGACTGCAGTGTTCAGAGCTGTTCTTCCAGATATATGCTGGAAATCCAACCCTGAAGCAAAATACAGTAAGCTGAGTGCAAAGATAATCATGCCCCAGTGCTCCCTGGCCTTCAGGGGTTTCTCCCAGGAATTGAGTTCATGGAGGATCCCGAAGTTTTCATCACCCACCCCTCCTTGAACTTATAAGGACAGCCACAAAAATCATCTTAAGACAGCTTTTATGTCATCAAAGCACTGCTGTTCACTACACCGAATCACAGTAATGTTTGTACCCCATAAATACAGCATCTCAGTACACCACCTATTCCACAAAATCATTTAGGTTGGAAAAGACCCTAAAGATCATCAAATCCAGCCACTGAATGCTTCCATTCCAAGTTGGAGTCCACTGGCAGGATGTTTATACATTAACTGCCGATATTTCACTCTGGAGAGAGAACTGGTTGGCTATTCTAAAGCCAATCATTCACTGACATAGTGAAAACTAACTTTCATGTGTGCTGGGATTTGTTATTCATTCAGAATGCTTTGCCTACCTGCTAGATTGACTTATTCCTAATCAGAAAACAACCTTTTACATTGTTAACATGATGAAATATCATAGATGGAAAGAGGTGGAGTAGTTTGCTGCTCACTATTAACATGTTCCTGGTGTAGAAACATAACGTGGCCTCATAATTTAAAAGCTGACTGAAGTTTAAAAGCTGTGGACTCAGTTCTCAACTGTGATTTACCCTCACTCCAATGCTTGTTCTGCCTCCCTCATCTTCTTTGATTAGGCATTGACCATGAATGGACTATTTTCCCCTGGGAAATAGAGAGAGAATGTAATACAGTCTAGATCTGAACTCCACTGCTTTTCCATGAAAACAGTTCCACAGAGAGTTTTCTGAATATCACTTTTTCATTGCAGTTTTTTCAACTGTACAGCCTTATTTAAGCAAGTGTTATTTACTCCTTTCCTTCCTTTTTCATAAAGGAGTCTTGTCAGGCTGCTGTGTTACCAGCACCAATCACCACAACAAACTACACTGCAGAAAGGGGTCAATATTCATATTACCACTTTACTGCTGTAGACTTCTAGAGGTTTTCTTGGAAGAAACTGAGTTAAAGTAACTGGGCTGAGCATAGGGAAGGGATGAAACAACTGCACCACTTAAAAAAGATAACCTCTGTTTGGAATGCTAAAAAGCCACTACAAGAGGCTGGGTAGACTGAACAGGAAGAAATAGATTAATAGATCTCCATGTGAGCATAATTGATTTTGGGCAGGTATTCTACAAACCCTTCACCAATGATTTATCTTCATTTGGTGGGTATAACACTGAGTTCAATCAGATCCTTAGAGAGACATCCATCAAATGCATCATAAACAAAAAGACATACTCTTGCTTTCTATTTTATCTTTCCCTTTTCTTCCATATGTGACTTAATCAAACACAAGATCACTTTTCTTCTGAAAATGAATAAATCTCTCTTAGTTATTGCAGTATTTCTAGGTCAGGTAACCCACCAGTATACGTAACAACTGCATTTTATCATGAGTCTTCCCTTTCTCTGGGTTTATGGAAACTCAGTAGCCAAGAAAGTGAGGATTAGAATGGTTTGGACAGGTGAAGAGGATTAACAGCTGTCAATTCATGTGCCCATGCACAGCCCTCAAATTACAGTCTGTATACAGAAAAACAGGCATTTTCAGTATCTCCAGTCGTATCAGCTAGTGGTGAGGCCCAGCACATCACAAACTGAGCTGTTACTGTCTAAGCCAGCTCCAAAGCCAATAATGCAACTCCAGCTCTGCTCAGCCTCTGCACTCCAAGAAGGGAGAGTTAATGCCATATATAAACTGCTGCTGATAAAGCTTAAACAATCTTTTATGCTGTAGCTATTTTTGTGCAAGGAACACATTCTGTAAGGATTAATACTTGGTGCTTTAACAGGGCTCGTCATTCTGGTAATGAACAAAATAGGAGAGACAGCTATTAATAAAAGTTGAGTGCCTGAATGCCTCCAGCATGCTCCTTCTGTCTCCAAGCAAAAGTGCCATGGGAAGGAAGCCTTGGCCAAGGCTATCTTAATTTTCCTCCAGGAAAAATTGCTGAGGAAGACTTTAAAAAGCAGTTTCTGCAAGGGGACCTTGCAGACATCTTACCCACAATTACCAGCATAGCATGGCACCAGGCTTCACTCCTACTTCTATAGCCTTCAGCCTTCAGTTTAGCCCTGCTTAAACCGCATACCGATACTCTTGGATGCCCGGTACAATAGGCTGGACATATGTATTGCACTCTGCTTCTTGCTTCTTATATAGAAAAGCTAAGGTAGAAAGACATCTTTGGTTATCATATAGTCTAACCACCACTCAGAGCATGTTAATTAGAGCAGGTTGTGTCCAGGGAGCAGGTTACTCAGGACTGCTTCCAGCTGGGTTTTGAGTATCTCCAAGGATTTCTTTTTCTTTTCCGTTTCCCTTTCCTTTCTCTTCTCCTTTCCCTTCCTTTCTCCATTGCTTTTCTTTCTCCTTTGCTTTCCTTTCCCTTTCCCTTCCCCTTCCCTTCTCCTCCCTGTTCCCCCACTTTTGGGGCCTAAAAGAAAGGTGTGTTTAACCATCAAAATGAATTCTTCTGGAAAAAAGCAGAATCCAATCTGATTTCTAAACCAGAAATACTGGTTATGATCATCTAAAGAGTTAGTTGCAGAAACCATGCTCTGTGACTTAGATGACCAAATATTTTGCTCTAACAGAGATTATCCATGGAGAATAATTGCACTCAACCTTTAATCTGCAATTCTGTACAGACCAATACCTCTCAAATTGACAATTTCAAAAGGCCAAACACCACTGTCAAAACCTGCAAACTATTAAAATAGACTCCAACAAACAACTATTTCTTCAAGGCAGTTGCCATGAACTGATCACTCAACTGTCTCACGTCCATGTGGGGCCAGGTACAGCTACACAGTGCCCTGTTAGTACTCTACAAAGAGGCAGTAAAATATCAGTTTTATTCACCACAGAAAATCTTCTATTAAAAATGATGGCTCCTGCCTTCTATTTTATGAATATTTAAAAACTGTAAGTGCTCTTTTTATGTTCTTCATCATTCCATACTACAATTCCCTTAGTATTAAATGTGCTGATTTATCCCTACTGAAACTGAAAAATAATAGGTAAGAGACCCACAGCATTATTAATTACCCCAGGTGTTAATTAAATGTTACACACTGGAACAAGACAGATGGGGAGACAAACAGCAGTAGGACAGGCAGGTATGGCCAAGTACCTCACACTGTCCTGTAAAGATAGATGATGCATCATTGTTTGTGTAAGCTGATAAAGAATGACCTTCTTTGTCATAGAAGACACATTGTGGTAAGAAATATTAATGCTGAGACAAGTATCAGACACTAAAAATACAGCAGAAATGTAAAAACAAAGAAAGAAGCAAATACTTCCTCAGCTCAACTGAGTGCATTAACTGAAACAAATGAAACATGTCAACTGAAGGAAGGAACGGCATCTGTAGTGTGTGACAATGATTGCCATTTGGAAAGCTGGCTAGATGGCTTCCCACAGCTCCCGTTCACTTTGGCTAATTGTCTCCCAGCAGTAAGGAATGAGAACATCAAAGGTTTCTCATGCCTTTGGTTTTTCCTCCCCTTTAATTGCTATCTTGTTTTTAAATCACTGGCAGATGTGGAGCCTGGTTATGCATTCTGTATTAACCAGGCAAAACAGGAGTGGGAATGGGAAGCAAACCCCAAGCCCATCCATCCCAGCTCTGTCCAAGCCCATGGTCTGCAGGCTCGGCTCCATCTCACTCCTTTGCCAGCCCTCTACTTGTTGCCATTGATGCCATGTGGGAGTCCAGCATCAGGGGAGGATGGCACTCGTCAGCAACCTGCTGGGCAGGTGTGCTCCTCAAAGAAGGTAGTACTGGTGTGACGAGATCCAAATTCTCCCTTCTTGGACATGTTCATGGGATAACTGGAAGGTTACCATGCTGTGATGCAAGTTAGGTGAACAATGAGAAAGGCAAGTATTTTGAGTCTTTGTGCAACTACACACTTGGGTTTGCAGCAGTAAACCGAAACAATTTAATGGAGTTCCAGAATGCCATAAAAGTGCCGAGATATCAAGCACCCAGAGAGCCTTTGTGCTAAGATAAACAAATCCCTCCCAAACCAAGACTTTCTGATGTGAGATAAACCAAAAAGAAATTTAAAAGAGAAGAAAAAGGTCAAATATTCATAATTTCTTTTAAAGAAAGCTTTCCTCTGCTATGATTTGGTTTGTGGCCAGGTGTGTGTGCAGATATCCCAGTTTCTGCTTTTATCATGTCATTTGGTCAGTCTCCTAAAATACTCTGCAGCTCAACAGCACTTCTTAAGAAAGCATAGTGATATGGGGGAACTGCATTAAGCCAGGACCCTTAACCTGTGCCTCTTGGACACAGGGTGGGCTGGGGTTGCTTCTGCTTTTCCTTCAGGAATTTGCCTTGAGTGCGTGTGCTGAAATAAGGATTTCTTGTGCTTTGTCTCAGAGAACACAACAGAGTAACACAGCTCCTGGCACAGAGAGTGAGTTGAAAGAGATCAGCGAACACTTCACGTGACAGCATAAATTCCCAAGGCAGAGCTTGACTGCATCTCTTGGATGATGTAATATACAGCAGGAAAGCTCTGTATCATTTCCCCTGTTGCTGTTCTGGCACACCTACTTGCAGTCCTCTCGCTAGGAAATGGAAGAAAAGCAGTTTTCCCTGCCAAACCTTTACAGGATTGTTCTTATTTCCTATGGAAGTAAGCTGAGGACTCAGTGCTCCTCTGTCCTGGCTATTTCATTACTGTGACCTCAAGTCCCTGCTAGTACAAAGTCAGAAACAACGAAGAGCAAAGGAAATAATTCCCTTGTACTGTCTGCAACAAATTACCTCAAAACCAGGTGTTTGTTTGTTTCATATTTATATAATATAGTAGATGAAACTCGATTTTTAGTTACACCTAAGTGAGAATTTGCCCCTTTCTAACAGGAAGGGATGTATAGTAATGAGCTATGTGGCTACAGCCGCATCCCTGTAGCTACACACCTATGATGATACTCACATCATACTAACAAGTGCTATCCAAGAGATGGGAATAAACCGGTTTCCACAGGTGCCCTGTCCTCTGTTCATGCTCCTTCCCTCCCCAGGTAAGCATGATTTAGCCCACTGGTTTTGCTAATCATGTGCTTACAAGAAATAGGTAAGCATATAATAGGTAAACAAAGCCCTTGGCTTTATAAGCCTCCCCTCATTTATTGCCCTAATTGACACTTCCCATCTTGAATTAGACACTGATACAAACTCTTTGTGTCAGGCAGCAGAGAGCTCTACAGGTTTCAGCAGCAGCTTATGACTGATGGGTTTGAGGGCCATGAGGATGATCAAGGGCTGGAGCACCTCCTGTATGAAGACAGGCCGAGAACATTGGGGCTGATCAGCCTGGAGAAGAGAAGCTGTGTGGAGACCTCAGAGCAGCCTTCCAGTATCTGAAGGGGGCTACAAGGATGCTGAAGAGGGACTCTTTGTCAGGGACTGTAGCGACAGGACAAGAGGTGATGGGTTCAAACTGAAACAGGAGAAGTTCAGGTTAGATTTAAGGAAGAAGCTCTTTACTGTGAGGATGCTGAGGCACTGGCACAGCTTGCTCAGAGAAGTGGTAAATTCTCCATCCCTGGCAGTGTTCAAGGCCAGGCTGGACAGAGCCTTGGGCAACATGGTCTAGGGTGAGGTGTCCCTGCCCGTGGCCAGGGGTTGGAATTGGATGGTCTGAAGTCCTTTCCAACCCAAAACATTCTATGATTCTATAAGTAGGACAGGCCCACACATACCGTGACCAGCTTCAGTTCCCAACTGCACCACTAAGCTCACAAAAGGATTATTCCATACTCAGAGAGGTGCCAAGAGAGACTCTGCTGTGGCCATCAATTTTAAGATTCCTATCATGGGACAAGGAAATCTTGTGGCGGACTCTGTTACCTTCCAGTTAAGGCTGACAGGAGCCTATCTTTATTTGTCTGTCCATCTGTGCTATGCTTGTAGTTGACGGAGCATGTAATAAATGCTTAAATTCTGCCTCAGCTGAAAAATACCATGTCAACTGGCTATTACAGCAAGCAGCTTATTCACTGTGGGGATTTCAGGGTTTCTATATCCTTTTCAGCCTTTTCAGTCAGAGAGAAGTTATCACAGCTTCTCCTTCTACCCTAGAGGTATTTTAGTGTTCTATTTATTAGGTACCAAATACATATTTAAGCAAAGTATGGCATGTTGCTTTCTACCTGAGTTGTTTGGATAAGGAAGTGTTGCACTTGATAGAAACCTAAAGAAGACAGTCTCCCACTACAATATAGTTAACCTACATCTTTATTCCTACAACCATGTGTGCTTGGCAGAGCTAGTACATAATTAAGCCATCAGCCTTGGCAGTTATCAGTAAATAAACACTATTGTGCTTCAGAAACTTTCTCCATGCTCTAAAACAGATAAGGTTTTCCACATTACCTCCAATGATCTGCTTTCAAGGTTTCCTGTGCAATTGATTTCCACTGGGCCAGAAAGCTGCTCATCAGCTGAGGACTCCATAGTGTGCATCTTGACAGACACATAGTAGTTCTTAAAATATGTTTTCTATTACCTGCAATGGTATTTAGGTTTTCTTCAGGGTTTGTAATGCAGCCCTTTGTGCCCATTTATTGAAATCATTTCCCAATATACCCTGAAAATCACAGAAAACAGATACAAATGGATAAAGCAGAGAATTTTATCACAGAAACATGGTGGGATGGCTCCTATGACTGGAGTGTTGGAATGGAAGGCTACAGGGTCTTTAGAAAAAATAGGTCCAGCAGACGGGGAGGGGGAGTTGCTATTTATGTTAGGGATAGGCTGGAGAGTATGGAACTGTCTGGGGACAAGTGATCAGTCAACAGAGAGTTTGTGGGTCAGGGTTAAAGGGAGAACAGCGACGGGAAACATTACTGTGCGGATCTATTACAGACTGCCTGATCAAGAGGACTCTGTGGATGAAGTGCTCTACAGACAGATAGGAACAGCCTCACGCTCGCAGGCCCTTGTTTTCATGGGGGACTTCAACCACCCTGATATCTGTTGGAGGGACTGTACGCCCCGGTACAAGCAATCCAGGAGGCTTCTCGAGTGTGTGGAAGACAACTTTCTTCTGCAAGTAATAGAGGAGCCGACAAGGAGAGGTGCCATGCTTGACCTCATGCTCACCAACAGGGAAAGCCTGGTTGGAAATGTGACGCTCCAGGGCAGCCTTGGTTGCAGCGATCATGAGATGGTCGAGTCCGAGATCCTCACGGCAGTGAGAAGAGCTTGCAGCAAGCTCACTGCCCTGGACTTCAAGAGAGCAGACCCTGGCCTCTTCAGGAACCTGCTTAGTAAGGTTCCATGGGATATAGCCCTAGAGGGCAGGGGGGCCCAACACTGCTGGTTGGTATTCAAGGATCGCTTGCTACAAGCTCAGGTGTGCTGCATCCCAACTAGAAGGAAGTGCAGCAGGAGGGCCAGGAGACATCCTTGGGTGGATAAGGAGCTGCTGAGGAAACTCAGAGGGAAAAAAGAGGCTTATAAAAGGTGGAAGCAAGGACAGGCAGCCTGGAAAAAATACAGGGATGTTGTCTGTGGAGCTAGGGACCAGAAAGCCAACCGTATCCTGGGCTGCATCAAAAGGAGCGTGACCGGCAGGTCGAAGGAGGTGATCCTGCCCCTTTGCTCTCGTGAGACCTCACTTGGAGCATTGTGTGCAGTTCTGGTGTCCTCAACATAAAAGGGACATGGAACTGTTGGAACAAGTCCAGAGGAGGCCACGAGGATGATCAGGGGCTGGAGCACCTCCCGTATGAAGATAGGCTGAGAAAGTTGGGGCTGTTCAGCCTGCAGAAGAGAAGGCTGCGTGGAGACCTAATAGCAGCCTTTCAATATCTGAAGAGGGCCTGTAAGGATGCTGGGGAGGGACTCTTCATTAGGGACTGTAGTGATAGGACAAGGAGTAATGGGCTAAAACTTAAACAGGGGAAGTTTAGATGGGATATAAGGAAGAAATTCTTTACTGTAAGGGTGGTGAGGCAATAGAATGGGTTGCCCAGGGAAGTTGTGAATGCTCCATCCGTGGTGGTGTTCAAGGCTGGGTTGGACAGCCTTGGGTGACATGGTTTATTGTGAGGTGTCCCTGCACATGGCAGGAGAGTTGGAACTAGATGATCTTAAGGTCCTTTCCAACCCTAGCAATTCTATGATACTATGATTCCCATATGGGTCCAAGCTTTCATAAACCAATTCCAACCATGGGTGTCCCATAGCCCCCAAGTCCCCACAACACCCATGGGTACGCCATAGCATAGGAGTATGGGGTATGGGATATTACGAGATATAGGGTATGCCATATGGGATATTATGTGATACGGGGTATGAGATATGCTCATAAGTGGCATTGTTGCAGAGCTCACCATGTGCAGGAGAGGCCCAGCAACAGCTTTGTGTCCTGGCTCATCAGGTGTGGGACCAGAGGCCAAATATTCGTCTTCTGCTCAGTCTACTGCAGGACAGGAGGGAGCAGGCAGTGGAGAGGTTGAATGCAATTGGACTTTTATGTGGGAAAGCGAGGACCGACAGCAATGGTAATGGCACTGTTGTGCAGCTCACTGTGTGCAGAAAAGGCCCAGCAGCAGCTTTCTGTCTTGGCTCTTCGACTCTGGGAGAAGATGCCGAACATTCGTGCTCTACTCTCTGTGCTACATAACGGCTGGGAGCAGGCACCAGAGAGGTTGCACACAATTGGATTTTTAGGTGAGAAAGAGAGAAGTGACAGTCATAGTGGTGGCACCACTGCGGAAAGGACTGCCTGCAGAAGAGGACCAGCAGCAGCTTTTTGTCCTGGCTCTCCATCTGTGGGAGCAGAGGCCAAACATTCATTTTCTAATCACTGTGTTGCATAACGGCAGGAAGCAGGCACTGGAGAGGTTGCAGACAATTGGACATTTAGGTGGGAAAGCGGGGAGCGACAGCAGTGGTAATGTCACCGTTGCGGAGCTCACTGTCTGCAGAAGAGGCCCAGCAGCAGCTTTTTGTCCTGTCTCTTCTTCTGTGGGAGCAGAGGCCAAACATTCGTGCTCTGCTCACTGTGCTGCAGAACAGTCAGCAGCGGGTGACAGAGAGGTTAGACTCAAATGGACTTTTAGGTTTGAAAGCAAGGAGTGACAGCAATGCGTGAGGTGCCGTTGCAAAGCTCACTGTCTGCTGAAGAGCCCCAGCAGCAGCTTTCTATCCTGGCTCTTTGGCTGTGGGACTAGAGGCCAAACATTCGTGCTCTGCTCAGTGTGCTGAAGGATGGCGGGGAGCAGATGCTGGATTGGTTGCACGCAATTGTACTTTTAGGTAGGAAACCGGGGAGCGACAGCAATGGGGTTGGCACCGCTGAGGAGAGGATTGTCTGCAGAAGAGGCCCAGCAGCATCTTTCTGTCCTGGCTCTTCATCTGTGGGAGCAGAGGCCAAACATTCGTGCTCTTCTCACTCTGCCACATTACAGCCAGGAGCAGGGGCCGGACAGGTTAGACTCGGATGGACTTTCAGGTATGAAAGCAAGGAGTGAGAGTAATGAGGGTAGTCCCATTGCAAAGCTCACTGTCTGCCAAAGAGGCCCTTCAGCAGCTTTCTGTCCTGGCTCGTTGTGTTAGCAGAGGCCAAACACTAATGCTTTGCTCACTGTGCTGCAGGACGGCTGGGAGTGGATACCAGAGAAGTTGGACTCAAATGGACTTTTATGTGGGAAAGCAAGGAGCAACAGCAATGCGGCTGGCACTGTTGCAAAGCTCAGTGTCTGCTGAAGAGGCCCAGCATCAGATTTCTGTCCTGGCTCTTTGGCTGTGGGACCAGAGGCCAAACATTCGTGCTCTCCTCACTCTGCTGCAGGACCGCCTGGAACGGGCACCAGAGAGGTTGGACTCAAATAGACTTTTAGGTATGAAAGCGAGGAGCGAGAACAATGAGGGTAGTCTTGCTGCAGAGCTGACTGTCTGCAGAAGAGGTCCAGCAGCAGCTTTCTGTCCTGGCTCTTCATCTATGGAAGCAGAGGCCAATCGTTTGTTCTCTGCTCACTTTGCTGCATGACGGCCTGGAGCAGCTGCCAGAGATGTTGCAGGCAATTGGAGTTTTAGATGGGTAAGCGATGAGCGACAGCAATGCGAGTGGTACTGTTGCAGTTCTCAGTTTGCAGAAGAGGCCCAACGGCAGCTTTTTGTCCTGGCTCTTCAGCTGTGGGAGCAGAGGCCAAACATTCATGCTCTGCTCACTTTGCTGCAGAACGTCCAGGAACGGTTGCAGGAAAATGTACAGGCAATTGGACTCTTTAGTGGGAAAGTGAGGATCAACAGCAATGGTGGAGACACCTCTTCTTTGCTCACTGTCTGCAGCAGATGACCAGCAGCAGCTTTCTGTCCTGGCTCTTCAGCTGTGGGAGCGGAGGCCAAACATTCATGTTCTGCTTAATCTGCTGCAGGACAGCTGGGAGCAGGTGCCAGAGAGTTTGGAGTCAAATGGAATTCTAGGTATGGAAATGAGGAGTGAGGGTAATGAGGGTAGTACTGTTGCGGATCTCGCTGTCTGCAGAACAGGCCCAGCAACAGCTTTCAGTCCTGGCTCTTCAGCTGTGGTAGCGGAGACCTAATATTCGTTCTTTACTCGGTATGCTGGATGATGGATGGGAGCAGGCGCCTGACAGGTTGCAGACAATTCGACTTTTAGGTGGGAAAGGGAGGAGCAACAGCAATGGTGTTGGCACCATTGCAGAGCTCACAGAATGCAGAAGAGGCCCAACAGCAGCTTTCAGTCCTGGCTCTTTGGCTGGGGGAGACGTGGAGCTCATGGCCTCGGATGGAGACAGAGCTGCTCGTGTAACCAAGGTGAGATGGTCCAGGGCACCTCATGGTGCTTTCCTGCCCTCCAGAGCACACACGTGGCACCACGTGTCCAGGGTGCTGAGTCTTCCTTCAAGAAAAAGCAAGACTGAGCTTGGCTTCCTCACAGCACCCAGATGCCTTCATAGCTCCTCCTGTTTCTGGCTCTTGGGCCAGGCTGCCCTAGCATGGGGACAGCTGCCTGAAGCACTGGCCATGGGGAAGGTGGCATGCTCCATTCTCTAGCTGTCCTTGCTCAGTTTCCTTCCCAGGCTGCTTACACAGGGTAGGGGGTGGCATTTTTGATGTTGGCCATGCCAGGGTTAGAAGCTCACAGAGGTCCATTGTAGCTTTGGGAGCCACTTCTTTTCTGCTCTGCTCCAGGAGGACATGGCCAGGATGGAAACCCAGTTCCTTGCAGAGAGAGAGCTCAGGCACCGCACCCTGGCTATGCAGAAAGTGCCCATAGACAGACGCTGGCTCAAGGAACCAAAAGAAAGGTTTCTGAAAGCGGTGAGCTGAAGCGCCTGGCACAGGCAGGGTTGCAGGCATTGTGCAGGCATCAGTGCCCAGCCTCCCATGGGTGGGGGGCTGCAGGACCAGCTCCCACAGGGTGCCAGCAGCTCAGGGGTGATGATGAACATCCTTGCAGCAAGCCAGGCATGACCTCGCTGGAGACTTCCTGAGCCTGCCCTCACAGGACCCACTGGTGGGTGAGTGCCTGGCAGGGTGCAGGGAGGGATGCAGGCGCAGCCACAAGCATCCTTCCCTGCCACTACTCTCCCACCCCAGCTGCCAAACTGATGGCCACCAAGTCCCGGCTGGAGCGTGAGGCCTGGGTGATGGAGAAGATGGAGAAGGCCAAGGCTGCGGTGCAGTGCTCCTGCCTCTGGGTGAGGTGAAAACCCATCTCTGGTAGAACTCGGGGCTGCTCCAGACCCAGGGAGCTGAGCCCTGTCTGCTCGCCTTGTTCCACTGCAGGGTTATCTGCTCTCCTCTGTCCCCAGAACCCCCCAAAGCCCATCTTGTACAGGCAGGGATGGAGCTGCTTTGCTCCATGACATGAACTTGCAGTGGTTCCTGGTGCAGAAACCTCCCCAGGACCACGGCCCAGAGCCTGTACCCTGCAGGGCTGAGTCCTTGTGCTCTCTCCCCTGGCCAGGACATCCCCGGCAGGCTCCTGGCACAGCAGAAGTCCCTGGTGGACCTCGAACAGTACCTCACAGAGTGCAAGGAGAAGAAGCAGGAGCTCAAGAAGACACTGAAGGAGCTGGAGATGAAGCTGGATGAGCTGAAGTTTCGCCAGCCCCCAGACACAACCAGGTGCTGCCGGCCTCCAGACAGTCATGCCAAATGGGCCGTCACCCTTGGGGGCAGGGGGACATGTGTATAGTGGGTGTCCCAACAGGGCATCCCTTCCTTTGTCACCCTGCAACTGCCCACCCCTCCTGCACTGGGAGGGTTTCTGAGCAGGGTGCTGCCCCAGCTCTGGTCCTGACAGAGCACTCAAAGCTCCCACACTGGCAGCAGGAAGACCCTTGCTCCTTACCTGGCATAGGAAGTGGGACCAGCACCAGCATGGGGTTGAGTTGCAGGCAGCACCTCTGCTCTGCGCTTGGGGGCAGGGGAGAACCTGGGCAGCAGCTTTTGCAACAGGTTTGGGGTGTCTGCGCCCCTGTGCAGTTGTATGGATGTGACCCTGATTGGCTCCAGGGAGCTGGAGGAGCAGCTGAGGACGAGGCTGCAGTTGGAAGAGACTCGGCTGGAACAGAGGCGAGACCAGCTGCTGAGGAGCCAGGAGACGCTGCTGGAGTTTGAAAACGGACTTGACAACCTCTTCATCCGTCTGCACGGCATCGCCGTGCCTGGCCAGGTACCCGCACAATGCTGGGCTGAGCACAGCCCAGGCTCTGCTTGGTGGTGCAACGGCACCGTGTGGTGACACTTGGTGCAGCAACCATCCCCCCAAAGGGCTCGTTTTCCCCACCAAGGCTGCTCTCTCTCTGACTCCAGGAGCATTCTGTCAAGGCCATGGGAGTGGACGAGAAGCTCCAGCAGTGTGAGCAGAAGCTGCAGCACCTGGTGCAGCGGGTGGCTGACGTGCCCCCCTCCAGCCGCAGCGAGGATGATGAGGTGCACGGGGGCTCCATCCCTGCTGCGGTCTTTGGGGACCCACACCAGGCTTTCCCAGGTGTCCCATCCCAAGCCATCCTCCCAGCTGGGGGATGGAGGTGCTCGAGGGAAGAGCCATGGAGCAGCTCAGGCCCAGGTGGCACTGGGCTCTGTGGGGTGTGCCCTGCCAGGGGCACATCGAGGTTGGGCACCCCTTTGGTTGTAACACTCACCTCCCCTTCAGCTATGAACACAGCGTCTCTTCCACAGACTTTTGTGAAGGTCAGACAGCTGCTGGAGAAAACCCTCATGAATGATCCGAAGAACCAGAAGGTTTCCTTGGAGGACATGTGCATGAGGGTCCAAGGTAGGAAAGGGGACACATCCCACAGCAACTGCCCCAGCCCCTGCCTGCTGGGATTTCTGGGTGTCCTTGCTCATCTCCCAACCCAGGAGTTGCGCCAGGTATTGGGGCTGACCTCAGCTGTCTCCAAGGCTTTGAGCATGGTGCTGGTTTTAAGTGTGGATGTGGGAGAATAAAGGCAGATGGTGGGCTGGGGAGCGTAGAACCACCACAAGAACAAGGAGGGATGCTGTGGTGCAAGCGGGGAGACCCTCATCTTCAAAACCGCTTGGCTGTGAATATTCTTCACAGCCAGTGCTTGGCTCTGCCAGTGGCCTCCTCCTATGGGAGCTTCTGATACCTTACCACCTTTTAACAAAGCAGGACCCAGACCTTTACGGGAAGCCCCAGCAGGGTTGGACAGGCCACAGCAGGTCCTGCCGGTCCCCCTGGGCTGCTGGTGTGGGAGAGCCAGTCGGCAGTGCCTGTCCTGAGGGCTCTCCAGGATGCCAGCAGCCCTCCAAAATGTGCCGGCTCTTCCTGGGGACACAGGCACAGCAGAGGCAGCCCCACAGACCCTCCCCAGCCCGCTCCTCTCCGCTCTCTCCTCCAGATGATTTTGATTTTGCTGACAAACACAGTGGCCTTGTCCTCACCAGAGAAGACATCAAGAAGCAAGGGCTGCAGTTGATTGAAAGCAAGAAGAAAAACAAGAGGAAGTAGTGGTTGCTCCCCGAGACCTGGGGATGCCGCAGACCACCCGCTGTACACTTTTCCCTTGACTTAATAGAGGAGATACTTTTCGTTCCTCTAAAGCTTGTGTTAGAGCTGAAACAGGAGGTTGCAAGTCACTTCTGTCCCCTGAACATGTGGGTCAAAGGTGATGGGGTGCTGAGCTGCGTTTGGAGGCAGCCACATCCCCTGCCCCTCACCCAGCTCCTTTCCTCACAGTGGTGGGGATGGGCTGGGCTGGGGACAGCTTTCTTGGGCAAAGCACAGCTGGGGGCAGGCTGGCTTTCGCCCCCTTGGTCCTGTAGGGCCAACACCTTCCTGTGCCCTCTGCACTTCCCGGACCCCAAATGGGCTGGCGCAGAGGGCACAACACCAAGCCTTTGGCTCCAGGATGGAAACCTCAGCCCTGCCCGCTGGTCACAGGCCATGTCCTCTTCTCTACAAAGGCACTCGTAAAACAGTGCTGCAAAGAGCTCATGTTCGCTCAAGAGCAGCCACGATGGGGGCTTCTGCCCGAGACTTGTGGTCTGGAGAGTGGCGCCTCATCCACTTCCACAGGGAGGCATCAGACCAAGCTTTCACTATCATTGTTACTTGGTCCCTGTGCTTCATGCTGACATCACCTGTGACATCATCACTGGCTGGAAGAAAGGCAACAAACTTTTGGTCACACCAAATGTGCTTGGTGGGCTTTGTGTGACTGCAGGTGTGAGGATTCTATTGCCAAAATGTAGCACAAGTTGTGGTTTTAAAAGGAAGTTCCAGAAGGAGCATAATGTGCCAGTGAGCACACCTAATGGAGCTTCCCAGAACCAAGAGAACAGGCACGTTCTTCTGCAATGACAGACTGTGCTTTACTGTCACCCATCCACCTCCTGCCCCTGTCCTGTTCTCATGTGCTTACCACAGACAGTGATGGGAGCTGAACTTCTAAGAACTATATCATGGATAGCTTGCATCGAAGAGCCCAGCCCCCAGAATTAAAACACACAACATCTCCTCCCACAACTCTGCCTGGACAGAAAGCTCTTGCTGGGCATCACCTACACATGGTGAGCACCAGATCAGCCCCACCAACATGCCAACCTGCCCTTTCTTAGCCAACTAAAACTCCATCCCTCCACATGGAAGGGAACCAAGGAAAATCTAGGGTGGAATGTGGGCATTGGC
This sequence comes from Coracopsis vasa, assembly GCA_026283785.1. Classification (NCBI taxonomy): domain Eukaryota; kingdom Metazoa; phylum Chordata; class Aves; order Psittaciformes; family Psittacidae; genus Coracopsis; species Coracopsis vasa. The sequence goes on along the minus strand of JANHGB010028830.1, from coordinate 3,921 downwards.
AGCAGGCAGAATGGGAGACTTGGGAGGACTGCCGCTCCATTGAGCTGAGGGACTGAGGAGCAGTAGATCTGGACCCCACCTGGGCACACTGTCCCCACCACGGCTGGGGTGGACACCAGCATCCATGAAGAAATGGCTCAAGGAGATGCGAGAGGAGCACACAGGAAGGGGAGGGGGACAGAAAACAAAAGTGATGCACAATACAGTTGTTCACCATCCACTGGGTGTCAAGGAGGCTGCCCAGCACAATGCCAAGATGAAATTCCTTCAGAGCATCTTCACCCTGGGTGAAGCTGACAGAGAGAGGAGCTTCTCACGATGCCTGAAGGAGTTCTACCACCAATTGCAGGTGGTAGAGACTATCAAGGTGAGGGGACACCCGGTTGCTCTGGGGAAGGGGGGGCATGTTGCCAGGTACCAGCACACTGTCAGGACAGGGCACAGGCAGGGACCAGCGTGTGCAGACACCAAGCTGCCTGAGTGGACGGGGGTGCCAGAGCAGCCCTGGCAGCTGGAACACTGCCCAGCATCCCCCCCATGCCAGACACACCTGAAGGCTGAACCCTGCTCCTGCACCACAGTGCCCACGACGTCCTCATTCTTCCAGGGCAGGGAGCTGGTGGAGATGACCGAGTGCCGCAGAGCTGGGAAGCTCAGGGCATGGATCAGGGGCCACTTCCCAGGACTATGCTTATGGGTACTTGCTCCCACTGTTGAACTACACCACTGGGGTTGAACAATACTTGTTAGTATTATTATTACTATTTATTTCACTTGTTTTCCTCCACTTTGCCTCTGCTTTGAGCTGTGGCAGTTTCCAGGCAAGGCTGCACAAACATGCTGGAAAAGACCAGGGGGAGAGAGAAACGCAGCTCTGGGTCATCCCTACAGTCACAAGTTTCTCTGAAGCCCCACATCAGGGTAAGGGTTTCTGGGACAAAACATAGTAAAAGACACCTTTAATCCAGCTGAGTTTACTGATGATGGGAGGCTGTACCACAGCTCAGGTAGGCAGCAGGGTGACAATCCCCACCAGCCCCAGCTGGGCACCGTGCAGTCCTAAAACGGTTGTTTCACTCCTTTACCCGCTGCTTTTTCCTCTTCCTCTTCTTGGGAGCTGCTCCAGGCTCTGTTCCCTTGCCATGCTGCGGGGTGTCAGCAGCAGCCGCAGGAAGAGGGCTGTGGACAAGAGCAAAGGGCCTGAGTCCCATTCACCACAGCACCGTGGTTCCTGCCCTCTCCTCGTGCTACAGTCAGACCTCACCATCTTCCCTCTTCCTCCCCATGCCAGGAACGCAGCAGCACCCTCAGCCTACGTGTGCCACCAGTCCGAGCCTGTCCCCAGACCCCCAGGAGCTGCTGGAGGCCACAGAGCTCCCAGGCCCGCTCTCACCTGGAGGGAGCAGCCCTGTCCCCGTGCCGCTCCAGGACAGCCACGAAGAAGCCATTGGTGAGGGTGTCGGCAGCAGAGGCACGGAGGCAGCTCTCTGCCCCAGGGAAGACAGCGAGTCCTCGGCAGGGCCAGCAAGGGAAGGCGTCCACCAGCCTGCAGTGCGGGAAGAGGGTCAGGGCCAGGCCCCGCAGCGCCTGCCCTGCGTGTCCCCAACACCAGACACACCTGAAGGCCGAGCCCCACTCCTGCAGCACGGCGCCCACCACGTCCTCGTTCTCTTCCCGGTGCACAGAGCAGGTGGAGTAGACCAGGCGCTGCAGAGCCGGGAAACTCAGAGCATGGCTCAGCACCTTGCGCTGGAAGCCGGCCAGCGCCTGCAGCCGCTCGGCACTTGGGGCAGCCTCTGCCATCGGCACCCGGTTCACCATCCCTGCGGGCAGAGCAGCCGTCGCCTGGGGCCTGTGCGCAAACAGCACACCCAGGGGTGGGCGGCCAAAGCCCCATGTGTTACCTGAGCCGCTGCAGGACGGGTCGAGCAGGATGTAGGCCACCTTGCTGTACTTGGGGTCTCCAGGATCCACCGTCAGGAAGTCCTGCTGGGCCAGCTGGAAGCCGGTGACGCCAGCGCGCATCAGCATGGTGTTCATGGTGGCCAGGCGCTTGGTGTCCATGTCAAAGGCAAAGATCCGGCTGAAGGCAGAGCCCGGAACCCAAGAGACCCATAAACATCCCGCATGGCCTCAGGAACGCGCTGCCCTGGCAGCATCAAGTACCGGCCATTGGCCAGGCAGGCAGTGCTTGGGAGCAGGGCAGGCCTTGGGCAGGGAGAGGGACCAGGGGCTGTGAAGTGAACCCCTGTGCGCTCCCACATCCCTCTGCGCCCTCCCCAAGCCACCAGCCTACCCAGGGAAAAGGGAGCACCACACAGCCCTGCCCTCACCCCTTGTTCTTCAGGATGGCTGCCAGGTGGCTGGTCTTGTTCCCAGGCGCAGCGCAGGCATCGATGACGTGGGAGCCGGCAGCAGGGCTGAGGAGGAAGGCCGGGAGGCAGCTGGCCTGTGGGAGGACAAAGCCCCGTGAGCGGAGCAGGCAAGAAGCAGCCCTGCCCCCTCCTAAGCCATGGCTGACACTGTGGGGTGCAGGCAGCCACAGCAGCAGGGGGGACAAGTCCACCAGCACCCACTGCCAGGAGCCTCTGCACGGCCACAGCCTCCCGCTGCTCCCAGAGCTGGTCCCGGCTCCTCTTGGGGGGTTACAGCCCAGTTCATAGCAGTACCCCCATCCATACATGTGACGGAAGCAGAGCCACAGGGCAGCCACATTCGTGCTCTCTGCTGCAGTAAAGCACGAGCACAGCCCTTGGCATGTGGGAAGAAGCTTCCCCTCCACCCATGTCAGGGGATTCCCCAGCCCTGCAGCCTCCTGCCACCAGCTCCCCACCTTGTCCTGCAAAATGATGTGTCCTGAAGTATACAGCACGTTGTCATGGAAGTCTGTCTGCGGAGGGAAAACCAGCAGCTCCGGAAGGTGAAGATCCAACAAGAATTTCTTCCCGGAGAGGGCCCTCAGTTCTTCCACACTGCCCACGAGGCACAGGGATGATGAACACACAATCCTGCCTCATCCTGCCCACACCAGAGCTCTGCAGAGCCCAGCCTGAAACCCCCTTTGTCCCACGTCTCCTCTCTCCTTCAGTGCCGGACAGTGCACGGAAGGGCAGAACACAGGAGTGGGGAGTGTGGACACCCCAACCCAGGCACCCTGAGCACCAAGACCGACGACCCCTGGACCCACAGGACCTCATCCCAGGCCCTTGCTGCTCACTGACTCCCCAGGTAAGGTGGGGCAGCAGAAGAAACGCTTACCTGGCTGCTTTGCCCAGGTAGGAGTAGCCCTCACGCTTGAAGAAGTCAATCACGTCGTCCACGCAAGTCTTCAGGGTGTTGACCCGGACGTAGCGCGGTACCCGGGAAGCTGGGGGAGCCGTCCGGGTCACACGCGGCCACCCACTGCCGCCCCCACAGGGACACCACCGCGCCCAGGGGCACACTCACCGCCGGGGCCGCCTGCCTGCGCCGGCGCCAGGAGGTCCTCGTTGCGGCTCACCTTCTGCCGCACCTTCAGGCGGGCCAGCTCGGCCTCCAGCCGGGCCCGGTGCCGCCGGCCCAGCGCCTTCCAGCGGCCCCCGCACTTCAAGCCCTTGCCGAAGAGCAGGTCGTACACCAGCACCTGCGGGGACAAGGCTCAGCCGGGGCCCGCCGCCCCGGGACCCGCCGCCACCCCCGGCCCCGCTCACCTTCGCCAGCTGCGGGGACAGCTTCTTCTCGGCCTGCAGCAGCGCGGCGCCGGCCAGCAGCTCCTCCAGCACCGCCGAGTAGCGGAGCGTCTCGGACACCAGCGCGTACAGCTGCCGGACGTGCTGCGGGGCGGTCAGCGGCTGCCCGGGGGCACGGCCCGAGCCCGCCACAGCCCCGCACGCCCCCGCCATGTCCGACACGGCCGTGGACACCAGCGCCGAGATCTCCGCC